>APFE031443554.1:15822-61928 GCA_000404065.3 Pinus taeda
ATATATTTATAATTAATGAAGTATAATTTATTTAAAAATTATATATTTTTCTCAAATTATTATTTATTTGTACATGATTATTTGTGTGTGGTGGAGGTTTTATCCATGAATATATTGAAAATACTCTTTTAATGGTTATTTTATTGGTGTGTGGAGGTTTTTATTAATGAATATATTGGAGAATATTTTTTTTAAAAATGGTTATTTCTTTTAAAATTTATTTAGTTTAAAATAAATTTCTAAATAATTTGATGAGATTTTTTTTTTAAAATGTTTTTGAAAAATGATTATATATATATGAAATATATTATTTATATGAAAATCCTATTCTATAATTAAATGTTAACCATATAAGTTATACATCTTGTTTATATTTATTCTTTCATAAATAATATAAAATTAAATGTATAATTGGTTTTATAGTTTTATTATATGTACATATTCTATTTCTAAAGTATAGTAATTTTTATATTGTAAGCTTAATTACATATTTTTTTACATATATAACATATTTAAATTGGACATTTTACATTCCCAATCAGGAAGAAGAAAAAAACAACAATAACTAGATATGAGTTTCCCTCTTGGCTCCTTGATTTGGACCCTGGCACAAACAAACTGGAACCTAATTCAAGGCCATGTCTTCTGGGATATTAGGAATGGTCACACTGCACTTTTTTGGCAAGATTCATAGAAACAATTGCTAGGATTGATTGAATGGGAAGACCTTAGAGACTTGCAAGCTTTTACCTCAAAGCATCAATGTGCAACAATGGAAGGTTTTTGGAAGCCTTCTTTGAAATCTACACTTTTTCCCACTCTCAGGAAGATTGGCCAAATTCTCCTTCTAAGGTTTATTGCCCCACTCTCACTCAAGATCTACAAGATCACAAAATACCCATTGATAAGGATTCAAATAAATTATGATGGGTTTATCACAGGAAATTAATGTTCACATCGAAGGAATCCTAGTCATTGATAGTTGGTTATCAAACACTACCCTAGGAGCCTCTTTGGAGGAAAATATGGACTAAGATATTGTGGTCCAAGGTTTCTCAACTTCTCTGGTTAGTGGGAGATGTAATATCTTAAGATGGGATCACATTTCGAAAAAATAATATCTAAGGCCCATCTCTTTGTCATCTTTGTAGACATTAAGAAGAAACCATGGATAATATTTTAAACTCTTTCCCATTTGCTAAGGAAGTTTGGTCTAAGGGACTTGCTCTCTTCAACCACCTAGATCACACCCTTAACAAACTAGGAGAAATGTTGGAGTAATGGTGCTCTAGCCTATTTTCTAGTTCGATAGTGAATGGAACCTGGCTGTTAGCTCTTGGGTTTGTGATGTGGAATTTGTGGAAATAAATAAATTAGAGGGTATTTAAGAACCAACAAGAAACAATATATTAGGTGTGGCATATATTCAAACATAATATTCAACAAACCATTCCTGCGGAGACTTAGTCATAGGAAGACTAGGAGATACAACCTTATGAAGTAACTATTTTGGACAAATTAGATCTATCATCCTCCATTCTTTCACCCTCCCCTCTTAAACCCCCAGCCCCTTGTCGAACCTCTCCCACATACTACTCTCCTCGTTTTGAGGGATTTGTGAAACTCAAATTTTATGGAGCTTAGAATGGGAACCCAGGGCAAGTTGGTCATAAAGGAATTTTTCATGACCAGGATCACAATGTCATATGGATTTGTGCAACCAATTGTAGTATTACAAGCAACAATGTTGTAGAATTATAGATTTAGAAAGAGGTCTAAAATTAGTTCTATCAGCAGGGTATTCTAAGCTTTAGATTGATGGAGGCTCTTAATTAGTGATAATGACTACCCAAAAGATAATCCATGGAGAGCTGGAAGAGAAGTTGTCCAAGAGATGGAGGCTTGAAAATCTTACTCCTGTATCTTTTTTTTGTTACTTTACATCAACTATGTTATTAATTCTCACTCTCTAAGAACATGTAATGGAGAAATAAACGTTTTGGATAAATTTGTATGCCAAAATAAGGGTAAATGTTTAGATGTTGGTTGTATGTTTGGTGCTCAATCAAACTAGCATAACTCATTTAAAAAAAATTGGATGAAGAACAAATTTCCCCAGTTAGAGTGGAGAGCATGGGTGTGCAAGATCCTAGCGGGTAAGATCACCACCCCACAGCCTTATGTAGCATTTAAGAGGGGGGTGGCATGGTGTTATAAATATATATTTCTAATTTTCTATTTAACAGTAAAATACACAGATGAATGAATGAATGTAAATATATAATATATATATTAATAAAATATATATTAATATATATTAAAGTTGATGAGTTACAAAGCGAGGCGATGCTCCTTAAATAGGAGTTGACTGACCATGCCTAATCAGAGAGACATGTCCTGGGGACTGATGTCTCTTCATTTAACTAATTATTTGCTAATTAATTGATTATAATTAATAATTTATTTATTTAAATAATATTTAATATTTTATGTAATTGTATGCCTCTAAGTTCATAACAATTCCTTCCCCTTAAGATGCTTTGTCCTCAAAGCATAGGTAGCCTAGGTGTTGATGCATGAAACGTTTTGATTCCCAAGACAAATCTTCCTCTGGTAACCTCTTCCATTTGATGAGGCATTCCTTTATTTTCTTAGATCGTAAAACCTTTTCTTAAGTAGCAAGTATACCTTCAGGTTAAAGGACTATTCTCCCTTCTTCATCGGTCTCTGGTATTTCTGTTTGTGCTATTTGGTTTTGCCCTAATACTATTTTGAGACTTGATATGTGAAAGGTATTATGGATTTGGTAGTTGTCTGGTAACTTTAACCCATAAGCTACACTACTTATATTTTTTATTATCTAGTACGATACATAATAGTTAGGTGAAAATTTATTCTTCCCTTGCTGTTTTAGTGATAGTTTCTTATAAGGTTGGAGTCTAACAAATACCCAATCTCCCTCCTTGAGCTCTTTTTCAGAATGGTGTTGGTCGGATTGTTGTTTCATTTTGTTCCAATCCATGGTTATATTTTATTTTAGTAAGTTAATATTCCTTTGACTTTCTCCTATGTGGTCTTTAACTGCTAGTACCCTCGAATCAAGGAGTGCAAATTCCTTCCACCTAGATGGCTTGTAACCATATAAGGCTTGGAAGGGCGTCATCTTAGCTGATGTGTGGTACACGGTATTATACCACCATTCTACCAGGTGTTGCCACTGGGTCCATCTGTTTTGTTTATTTGTAACGAAACAATGAAGATATGTTTCCAAGCATTATTAACGATTTCGGTTTGCCCATCTATCTGGGGGTGATAAGCCGAACTCATATTGAGGGATATTCATGCTTGATGGCATAATTCCTTACAAAATTTCCCTTTAAACCTTACATCTCTCTCGCTGAGTATGACCTTAGGAAACCCGTGTAGTTTGTAAATATTTTTACAAACCACATCAGTGATTTGTTTAGTTGTGTTAGTATTTTTAATAGCCATAAAGTGGGCATATTTAGTGAGCTTGTTGACTACTACAAATAGTTTATCCTTTTCATCAGATATAGGTAGTCCTTCAATACAACCCATCGAAATCTCCTCCCACTTCTGATTTGGAATGTGTAGTGGATGTAGCAATCCTGGAGTTGGAACATTTTCGCTCTTGTTTCTTTGACAATTATCAAATTCTGCAACATATTTATGAATTTCCTTGCTCATACCCTTCCAATAGAATGATTGTTGTATGTTGTAGTAAGTCTTGCAGAATCCGACATGTCCGTCTACTGGCGAATTGTGACTCCTTTAGTATTTTCACCTTAAATTTGGATGCGGGTGTTAGGTAAATTCTCCCCTTGTACCATAAGATGTCATTTTTCCACTCGAAGTTGGTATAATAACTGATATTATTAATCATGTCATAATCCTTATCCTTTGCATATTCGGCTTGTATTTCGTCCAACCATTCCAGAGCAACTATCATGGCGACACATGTTGTGTGATTGTCATCTTTACGTGAGAGTGCATCAACTAAGACATTATCCTTTCTCTTCTTGTGTAATATTTCTAAATCGAAAGTTGAAAACTTCTCCACCCACTTCTATTGTTTTGTTGATAATGTTTTTTGATAAAGTAAGAATTGAAGGCTGTTGTGGTCGGTTTGGATTGAAAACTTACTTTCAAGCAAATATTGGTGCCATTTCATCAAAGAATGTATGATGGCGAGCATCTCCTTTCGATATGTAGATTTTAAGCCTTCTCTTTATTAAGTTTCCTGCTCTCAAATGCTATAAGGTGGTTGCCCTACATCAATACAGCTCTAATTCTGAACCCAGAAGCATCACATTTGACTACGAATGGTTTGGAGAAGTCAAGAGTTGCTAGTATTGGTGTGGTTAACAAATTCGTCATGGGTGCTATCAGATGTGCGTAGTTTTTTATAAATCTTCTATAATACCTTTCTAAACCTAAAAATCCCCTCAACTTAGATATGTTGTTAGGTTTGGGCCATTCTTTGATTGCCTTGATTTTGTTGGGATCCACGTGGACTCCTTCCCTTGAGATAATATGACCTAGGTATTAAATTTTCTTCTGCCTAAACATACATTTTGATAGCTTGGCGTGAAACTAGCTCTTTTCCAAAACAGACAACACGTCTTCTAGATGTTTGAGATGTTCTTTCCACATCTTACTGTAGACTAGAATATCATCAAAGAAAACTAATACAAACTTCCTAAGGTAAGGGTGAAAGAGCTCATTCATGGTTGCTTGGAAGGTGGCTCGTGCATTTTTTAATCCAAATGGAATGACCTTGAACTCGTAATGCCCTTCATGAGTCACGAATGATGTATTTTCGACATCTTCTAACCTTACTCATATTTGATATTAGCTCGATCTTAGATTTAACTTGGAAAAATATTCTGCACCGTGTAATTCATCTAGTATTTCATCAATGAATGGAATTGGAAACTTATGTTTAATAGTGATTTCGTTTAAGCCTCTGTAATCTATACATAATCAGAAAGATCTGTCCTTCTTTCTGACTAATACTACGAGTGTAACGTATGGACTTCTACTCTTCGTAATGATTCCATGCTTCAATAGGTCTTCTATTAAGCGTTCTATTTCTTTCTTGTGGTGATGGGGACAACGATATGGCTTAACATTAACTGGTACTGAGTTTGGTTTTTCTTCGATAATGTGTTAAATTTGCCTTTCCGGGGGTAACTTCATTGGTATATCTTGGAAAACCTTCTCAAATTTCTAGATCAAGGATGAAATATCTGATGGTTGATGAGTCCCTTTTGTTGATAATAATTCCAAGTGCTAACATTGTGCAAAAAATGTTGGTGCCCCCTTGCGAATAAGCTTCTTCATCTGTTGAGAGGAGATGACTTGTGTGGGTGGTGCATAAAACCCGAACAACTAATATTTCCTTCCATCCCATTTGAATCTAATGAATTGTTTTATGCGATTTGTTGAATATGTGCCTAGTGTTCTTAACCACTGTACACCCAAAACAATGTCTACTCCTCCTAGGGGAACTATATAAAAACTGGACTCCATTGCATAGTCGCTTCATTGCAGCTTAACCTTATGGAACTTGCCCACTCCATCTATACGTTTTCCATCTGCTACCATAAATTTTAAGTCTACTACAGGGTAAGCAAAGATGTTTAGACATTTTGCAACATTGACATCTATAAAGTTGTGCATACTTCCTGAGTCCACTAGAACAATAATGCTTTGCTTCTTGATTTAACCTTTAAGCTCTAGTGTCTGTGGTTGAGCTATCCCTATGATGGTTGCTATTGAAATTCGTGGTATATTGTCTTCTGATTCTGGACTAGGGTTTGCATTTTCTTCATTGTCCTCTTCATCAGAACTATCTTCTAAAGATCCCTCTTCTTGTTCAGCTTCATGGTTGTACAATTTTTGTGTTGTGCACTTGTGTCCTACATAATACTTGTCTCCACACTTCCAACATTTTCCATTCTTTTTCCTTTCGACACTAGATTGTTGTTTTCCTTCATTTCGCAATGGTGGTGGAACATACTTGCTAGTATTTTTTGATGAGGGTTTACCTATCTTCCCCTTGGAATAGATGTTAACCCTATCATTACTGGCATATGGTGCTTTGTGAAGTTTATATTTCCGCTCAATAATTATGGTTGCATGTCTGGCCTCCTCAATGGTTTTGTGTTTATTCAATTTTAATTCTTTGTGAATGTAATCTTTAAGGCCACAATGATTCATTTTTAGTAGCTCTTCATCTAAAAACCCTTTCTGCCTTACTACTAATAATTCCCATTCATGAGTGTATTCACTCACTGATCCTTTTTGTTCAAGTGAAAAAATGTCTCGTAAACATCCTCCTCCTTCTCATCATGAAACCTTTTTAACAAAGCATTTTTAAGGTTTTTCCAATTGAACGAGCAACCCATGCATTTAGACGACCACCACAAAAACCAATAATACGCTTTTGCTTCTAATTAGTTGGATAGAGTCATGAATTTTTCTTGTTCACAGAGTGGAGCGTTTGCTAAAAAATATTCATCGATGTTATTCACCCATACGACGATGCCTTTAAAGTTCTTATCATCATACTTCGGTAATTCATTTTTGATTTTAATATGGTTCCTTTCAGAATATTGAGTATAATATTGGCTTCCTTCAAAGTGAATTTTGGGTATTTGTTGCATATCACACCTTAGGAAGTCATGTTCTAGAGAAGTCTCCCCTTCTGGAATCTTGGGAGTCTGTGTAGCTAAAAGTGGATCAGTCTCTCCAAAGCGCCGACTCATTAAGTTTTTTAAATAAAATATATCATTGGCCATCTGGTCCTTCTTACTAACTGACTTATCAACATTATCCAGGCATTTATTCAGCTTGCTAATGTCCTCTTGAAACTTTTTCATATCTTCATTGTTGTTGGCTGCCATTTTATTTTGTTTTTTCCTTAAAGACCCAGTTATTTTTTAAATAATAATATTATTTTTTAAATATTAATAGTTTTTTATTAATTAAATCAAAATAATATAGTTATTTTTTAATATAGTCAATTTGATCGAAATTTTGTTTTGAACCAGCATTGGTCACATCCATTGACCTGACCTCACAATTCAGAGCTTTAACTAGCCATGACTGTCAGACCACAGACCGGGTGTATCGAATCCTACAAAACAGTTAGTGCGGTGTGTGAGATTGTTAGCAGGAGTATGCTACAGCTCGACCTAGCCACTTCTTGGAAAACCCGCAGCTGACACAGAACACGCACGACCATAGAACACAACAAGTTGTTAGTTGCAGAGCAACGCATGCTATTTTTCTTCTACACCACGAAGCTACAAAGGGATGAAGATGCTACCTATGGCACGACTATTTCTTCAGTCTGCCTATTCAGCCTTGCAGCAAATTTGCACACGAACGCAGGCCGAGGATGGAAGGCCCACAGGGCTTGACAACTAGCAAAATGTCGTGCGTGTCACTAGTCTAATGATGGCTCTGATACCACTGTTAGAAATATATATTTCTAATTTTCTATTTAACAGTAAAATACACCAGATGGTTCTCGAATTTATTTTATATATATATACACAAGGCTGAGGTGGTGCTCCTTAAATAGGAGTTCACTGGCCATGCCTAATTAGAGAGACATGTCCCTTGGGGACTGATGTCTCTTTATTTAACTAATTATTTGCTAATTAATTAATTATAATTGATAATTTATTTATTTAAATAATATTTAAATATTTTATTTAATTGTTATGACTTTAAGTTCATAACACATGGCTTCCCCCCCACACGTAGATGCATTCGATTAATGGTCTTAGTGTATATGAATATGGTAATTCCTATTCTCAACCCAAATTTTTCTACCAAGCCACTATGATCGAGTGCTATCTATGGTGAGGTAATTCCCTCTTCGACATGGATGGGTCTATATCTAAAGATTTATTACATAGAGGTTCTATTGAGAGGCTATTTTCTTACTTTTCTTGTGTATTTTCCTCCCACATTCCCAAACTTATTTCATTTTGTTGCAAATTATTTTGTAACATTGGAGGTGCTCTATATTTTAATTAATTGTAGGATTGTTCTTGTAGTGATTGAGACTTTATAGTGTAAGTGGAGTCAGGGTTTTAGGAGTGCAGGGCAACCTCTTCTTGAAAGTGGAATTGTTGGGGGATTTTATTCTTCTTCCCATTGCCATAATGGCATCTTCAAATGTCTGCCACCTCTTGGCCCCTTGGCCTTGACATGTGACGCTTCTGGTGGTACTCTTTATGACCAATATCTCTATTCCCTTTTCATATGGCAACTTAATTGTTGGATTTTTCTTTTCTAGATGTTCTGATGATTATTAAATTTAGGTTTCGTGAAGTGTGGCATGTATTTTATGTTTGAAGTTTCGCATGGAAATATTTCTCATACCTCTTGGCAGTACTCATTGCCTTCACTATGTCTACAAACCTCCTATCCCTCTGGTTCTCCAATAATTGTGTTGTAACCTTGGTATAATTCCATTATGAGTTCGCAAGCTCGATAGTGCATGGCCAGTTGTCGAAATGGGTGGGGTGGCCACAGAAGATGGTGACCATGGTCCATAGGTTAGAACTTGTGACCAAGAATAGGGACATGAAGTTGTAGATATTTACCACTATGATATTCCTCCTCATATAGGAGTTGATATTTTGTGCCTTGTGTCTCTTACTACTAATGTCTGTCTTGTTTTTTTTGTTTACTGAAAAATTATTGAATATGTTTTTCATTAGGTTCTTGCCCTTGGTCAATGATAAGGAAAATGTGGAAAAAATATATTAATTCAATCACTCTTCAATGATAGCTTAAAACTCTCCTCGGAAGAGTATTGAAAGAGAAGTAAGATCAGGAGTACTATGATATTTTTCTACCCTAAATGACATCAAGTGTGCATAGATATTTCAACGTTCATGCTTGGAAAGTATAGACACTTGAATAACTCACATGGAGAGACACCTCCAATACAAGCTTAAACCTCTAACCCCTCTTGATTTTGGTGCCATTGTTCCTACATCAGTAACTTTTTTAGACTTAATGACTTTTTCAGACTCTTGAGATTTTAGTATATACCCAATAATATTTTCATTTTAAGTTCTCCAGTAATAAGCTCACTAACTTTCATCACTTAATTGTGTATTGGTATGAATTTTTACTAAAAAGAAGCTGATACATTTGGATTCCTAATAGCATACTGGCATATGAGACTGCCTTCAATGAGATTAGAAAATCATAAACAAACAAGGGCAACTGCATAGCGACAGTCCTTGCCTATAAGAGACTACTTTATAAGAGCAGTACGCCTGTATGAGACTGATTGGTAATGGATTAAAACTATTTACATAACTATCCATGGGAGAAAACTTGCTGAGTAGTTGGTTATATGTTAACTTCTTTAACAAGTCCAATCTCACACCAGGTCAATGTAAACAATAGCAGAAATATTTTTAATTTCCAGAAAAATCAAGTAAAATCATGAAGAAGTATTTATAAAGCAAGAAAATAATCGTATAGAAAAGGGAAAACATATTGCAAAGTGTTGTGAAATGTAAAAATGGAAAACATATTACAATCCTGGAGCATTCTGAAACTTGAAAAATGGTCGCAGAATATATACTACACAATGAAAGTGGAGAAAGAAAGGACTAAGAGATTTTTGTATAAAGTTACCAGTTCAACTAATTTCTGGATTTCGTCCCCCAAGTCTGAGACATTATTACTCTTTAGCTTTTCTTCCCCAAGTATAGCTTATGTGATAATGTTGATGGTTTAAAATAAATATATGGAAAACTAAGAACCATGAGCGAAACATTTCAGAGATCTGCCTCCCAGGGGTATGTGATTGAAGACTACATATTTAAACGTTTCACAAACTATTGATATAGACTATAAATCTATTTACACCTTAAGAATCAAGCCTAGTCCACGAAGATTGTCAGACCTTCCATGTCACGATATATTGTGACTTTGAAGCCAATTATCTGAGAAAAAAAGGATCTTGTATAGATAGGGGGAGAACATTTACAAGAATTGACAGTGAATAAAACCACTAAATCTTGAGATATTGGTGTTTGTGAGTTCTGCAAGTTCTAATATTGTCAAAGAACTTCATCTTTAACCATTGCATTACAATATCACACCTGCAATGGAGTTCTATAGTTGTGCAGTTGACCTTAGTTATGCGGCTGACCTTGGCTGTGCTGGCTATATAGGCAAACCAAAAGAATTTATCAAGAAAATGCCAATAAAAGCTAATGCTTCTATACGAGTTTGTTTCATGGTGCCTGTAGAACAGATAAAAATATAGAGCTAGGAGAAAAGGCGTGTTTGCCATTGATTCAGTGAATCCTTGAAGTTTGAAACCAAGTTGTTTCTCATGGAATAAAATGTTTTCAATTGAACAGAGTTGCTAAAGGTTTGGGACTTTGGAAACAACATGAACCTGTGGTTGGTGGCCTGTTGAAGAAAATAGCATCAAGCCAACTAAATTGCCTTGTCGAGTTTAGAAAGAAGTGGCAACAGTATGTACTCTATCCAGTAGTGTTGCAAAACTCAACACACAATATACAAAAGTGTTGCAGAACTCTCCAATTCCTCGTACCTTCTTTGAGTTAAGTAGTTGACATTAAAATCTAACCACAGATTTGATGACAAAACTTCAATGACGATTGATGCACCTATATGATGATAAATTTATTGCCAACTTCTGAAAAGAAGTGTTTACAACTTGCTTCACTTGTAGATTAAGTTGCCCCAACTTGTGATTTGAACCCTAGAAAATGGCAAATGAAAATGGAGCCTAAACAAAACTGAGCTTGATCCCTAGGGAAAAAACGAAGGAAACAACAGATAAGAATGTATGCACAATCACAGAAGCAACTTATATATGCAAAACATACATCACTAATGAAATCAATACCTAACAGAGATGAAAAGCATATACATTTCAAGGATTACTGCCAAAATAGTGCAAAATCGATACAGAGAAATCCTAAACAATGATAAAAGACAAGCCCAAAAATACCTGTCAAATAAAGATGATGAACTTCAAAACCTATCGAATTAAACTGGACCTCAAACGCTCTAGCAGTTCACTGCTCTTAAACTATAATGTATAAAAGTGTTGTGCTCTACAAACAACCCCCCCATTTCATATTATTTTTATTCATGAAACATTAAAATGTGAAATGGGTCCCTTTAAAATAAAGTTGATATCAATACTTTTACTTAACAAAAGGTTTGATAATTAAATGAGCGCTTTATAAAAACCCTTTTTAAAACAATATCCATTTAAAAGAAATAAAGCAAACTTCGGTCATTGCGATAAAGCGATCGCAAGATCGCATATCGCAATAACATAAGGGACATATAAAATGGCACAAGCCTTTCACCGATGCGATATCACATTCGGCGATCGGCGATCGGCGATATCCAATGCACGTTTAAAAAACGCCCCATACCATTACCCCCGATGCGATGAGCTATCGGCAATCGGCGATCGGCAGGTCCCCTTTATTTGAGTCTCAATACACATAAGCCTTTCGCCGATGCGATATCGCAATCGGCGATCGGCGATACTCGATGCACATTGTTAAGGCAAACTTGTTATAACCCCCAATGTGATGCGATAAGGCATGGTTTTCAATAGAAAGCCGTTAAGATGATGGGAAAGCTCAATTTACTCATATTTAAGGCGTAATCACTTCCGCTCGGCTGCCAATACGTCCATTGCATGCTTAAGGATATTTCTCGACCGAATAATGATATAATGGGCATTTATAAGGTGGCAGGATTTATACGGCCATTTAATGGATTCATGTCTTAAAATCTTTCCATAGATTATCTCCGCGCCCATTTTAAAAGCTGAATATATTGCTGCGTATCTATTCATTTGCTATCAATTGCAATTTTTATCGCTATCTCTCTGTGTTACGCCAAATTGCCTCTCTGTGCAGAATTCATTCATAGACAGGAGTTCGGGCATGATGGGTAAGAAGTCTAAGAAGACCACGGGTGCTTCCATCCACCAGTCACAGGACAAGCCACTGCAAATAGCAAGAAAGGCCTAATATCTGATACAACATGCACAAGCCTCGCCAGAGTGACTTGGTAAGGCACTTATGACTTGATTGAGGCCAAGAAACCAAAGCAGACGGTAGCAGAGGCTACCGCGGATTCATTACATAAGTCAGACTGCACTCTCAAGGATTTGGCTGATTCTTTCCTTCATAGGATAGCAGCCAGGGAGCAAATTCTCCCATATACAAATGTTGTGCGATGGGCGATTGAAGAAATCCCCATCATGGACAGAACTTTTAGCACAAGAGATGGGAGGGTTTTCGGATTGTTCAAGGAAGAAGACTTGAGGCAAATGTATCATTTGCCTGAGCCTGAGAAGATATACAACAGCGCCTTCCTGGAGAAGTTTGCGAGCGAAAATGAGATTGAGTCCGAACCTATCAAGGATTGGAGGAAAAATCCGAACAAACATAAGCACGAATCTTCCAGTAAGTACTCATTCGATTCTTTGGCTTCTCCTTATTGCTATGCAGGTATAATGATGTGTAGATTATGGGGTTTACACGACTCTGCTAGTTTTACCATTGAAATGGTTCCTCTTATGGAGGCGGCAGTGAACAGCATAATTATGGATTGGGCTACTATCCTTTCGGATAAGCTAGCAGTAGCTATTCGTGACTTTAGGAATAAGACTGTAGTCACTGAAAGGAAAATCCCCCCATTCTACTATAGTGCATATATCCTAGATACCTTATGTTTCAATTCTGAATTCCCTGTTCTTGGTTGGAGATGGACTGCACAGGACCCCTCGCCCATTCATATATATCACCAAAAATTGTGGAAGTCATCCTATAAAAACCACTTGTATCAGATCTGTAATGGCTCCATGGTTCCCATCTATTATTCAATTTTTGATAAACCCATTTCAAAGATTTCCTACCAAGCCTCCTTTGATTTGCCAGCAGTGGCTAGTTGGTTTGCAGAAGAGCATTTTACCTATATCAGAGTCTACGGCAGCCAAGCCAACCCTCATGTCCTCCCTTTATATGTTCCTGACAAATTGCTAGCTAGAGAAATTGCATATCAGATTACGACTGAGAGTACTACACAGACTCTCAAAAAGGAAAAGAAAAAAGGCTGGCTGACTTTTCCCTTAAGGTGTGGTGTCTTTACCCTACATGATCTCAAACATGCAGAGAAGGAGGCCACAAAGATTCAATCTTTAGCTCTGGCTACAATCCTGAAAAGGGCATTTGATCCAAAGCTAGTTGCCCATGCCACATTAGAACATGCCAAGTTAACAACGTTTAAATATCAAGAAGATATGTTCGATGATCTGTTCACTTCAATTGAAACAATTGGTCAAGCTAAAGAACTCGCTAAGATGAAATACAATGATGAAGGGTTAACTGTGTTTAATAAACTTAGAGAGCAGAGGTTGCAAACTCTACCTCTAGATTTATTAGCGCTAACCCCAGCGGCATCATCAAGCAAGCCTGGTCAGCAACAGACAAAGGAACCTCCTGCTACAACAAAAGATCATAATAGCGAGCAGGAGGAACAACAGAGGAAAGACCAAGAGGAAAAACAGAAGAAGGAACAGGAAGAACGGTTAAAGAAAGAGCAGGAGGATAAACAGCGAAGGGAACAGGAGGAGCAACAGAAGAAAAAGCAGGAACAATTGCAGAAGGAGTCTCAAACTAAACAGACCTCCACCGATACCAATGTAGATACTACCACAGACCCCAAATTGCTCTAGGAATGGCAGCAGTTTGATTCTATCATCAGTGGAGGAAAAGGCTCAAAAAGTACAGACACTCCTAAGACCAGCGATATGCAAGATGACACTTCATCTGAGGTTCTAAGTGGAACCAGCGGCCCACCAAAATCTAAAGATATTGAGATAATTTCGAAAGATCCTAGCGATCAAATCATTCTACAAGTAGAAGATATTCCTCCATTGGATGTTTTCTACAGCCCGAGGCATAGAGCAGTGGTAAAGCGATCAAGGAAAAGACGAAGGCTTGATCAACCTTCTATCTTTCCAGAGCAAACGGTCACGGGTAATGTAGTATGGAAGGAGAAACTGGATCCCTCCGATGATCTAACTAAATTGTCACAGTATGCTGGAGCCTATTCGGCAGAAACAATTGACAAAGCATCGGAGGTAAGCCTCTTATTGAAGAACAAGGACCAGGAAATATCCACATTACAGACAGAATTGACCGAGACAAAGCAGAGGTTAGTGCAAGCAGAGGAGAAGTTAGCGACACAACAACAGAAGGCAGCGCAAGCGGAAGAACAGTTGTTGGCACAACAACAAACGAATAATCAATTGGCCCAACAATTGGAGGTGGAGAAGCAAAGGATCGACCAGAATGCGATCCAGAAACAAAATGAATTAAGGGAGGCGTTGGAAATGTTGAAAGCAGCGAACGAGCAAATGGTGAAAACCAAGGATGAGCAAATCGCTCAAATAACATCGCAGCTAGAAAAGATAAAAGGAGATTCGCAGGTAACAGAGTTCAGGAAAGAAGCAACATTGATAAACAATGCGCTAATATCGTAAATTAAACTCTTGTGTCAACAGATCGCTCAAGCGGAGCCACTCTGTGAATTAACTATATCCATAAATGAGCAGGTAGAAAAAGCTAGGGATGACTTGAATCAAGCCGATGAGGCTATTACTGCACATCTTGAATGGAAAGATTCGAATTCGAGAAAAGCAGCCAATTTGGCTAGGATACTTGAGGTTCATAAAGATATACTTTTCACGGAATGGCACACTTAGGTGTTAAAAGCAGAGAGAGCAGCTTCAAGATGTAGATCAACTTCTAGCAATTTAGTTGATTTAGTTAACAATACTCTCTACTTAGAAAACATGATTTCCCAGTGTACACCAGGAAAGATTACAACAACAAATGCATTGGAGCAATCATGTTATCCAGAGTTAGAAGGAAGAGGAAGATTAATCGCCGGGATTAATAGTTTAAACATGGAAACGTATTGGCACTTCCTAGTCAAACCACATACACAAAGAGCCGCCCTGAAATGTTTAACAGATGCCATCGAGTGTATGATTCCCGACATTCAAGATGCCACCTATGCTACCCAGCTCAGTTCACGCCTCAACAAACCTCCAGAAATTGAGCCAATGCTTGCCATTAATCAGCTCAGATTCAAAGGAAAGCAGCTGACCCAATGAATCATCCTCCAGCTCCCCAGATCGCCAGCCAAAATAGCAACAAAAGTCATTGATATCAGTTTAAGTAGCATTTCTGTTTTATAGATATTTAGATTAGTATTGTATTTATAGACCCTTTCATGTTTTTAGAAAGGGTCGTAAAATTTTTTAAGAGACTTAACAGACTGAAGTTTTCACTACTGTGCTTCAGCCCATATTCTTTTATGAAACTCGACCAGTTGTTCTTACTTTAATGAAGAAATTTCTTTATACAATTTTGCACTATTGTCGTTGATTGAAGAATGTTTATGCATTAAGGGAAGAACTACACATAGCGATTGATATCTGGGAGTGGCAAGCAGCTCATATGGTATTTCTATCTGTATCGGAAGTCATTCTGTTTATATGAATTGTTATGTAATAATTCTTGCTATCGTTGATTATATGCATGCGCTATAACACCAGATCTTATTCATTCCACTATTGGGTGTTTAGTGATGTGCCTTTACTTTTAAATCATATATATGATAATGATATAAATGTATAAAGTTTGGTAATTTCGCTTCAATCGTTCTGCTTAACTCTTTAAGCACAACAATCTTAAATTATTTAATATCTATGTCGTGAAGATATAGTCATCTATATGCTTATCTTTTAGATCTAGAGCATCAAACGCTACGCTTTAGAGCTCAATAGATTCCCGGGATAGTTTCATTTACTTATATTTCTGTCAATAGTTTTAGCCTTTCGTTCACCACTAGTGTTATCTATAGAACATTCACTCATCCCATTTATCTATTTCTGGGAAACTGGTCCCATTACCCCCAGTCGGAGCCACTACCCCAAACAGAAAAGGAGCTGCAATAAGGTCTGGACCGGGTGGTTTCCCCAATGTTGTTACAGTGATTTTCGAGGCTTCAACAGGTAGTTATCATCTCATGAGGCATATGAAATAAGATAAAGGTAATAATTCATCTTATAAAATTGCTACTGCAAAACACCTCACTTTTGGTTTCAAAATGAAGGATGATGTCATGTCATGACTTATGCAAAAAAGTGAATTTAACTCTTATAAGAGACCATACAAGTATTTATTTCATTCATTCCATTGGCATTGAGCACTAATTCACTAGAAAGTTCCATCTTGGTATAACAAGCATCAAAGGACACCCTCAAAAGGTGATTGGCACCCCCTCTAAAGATCCACATTGTGTTTTTAGCCAACCACAATGCGTTTAACCTTCGCTACATTTTCACTTCTAGAGGCAAAGAATACATATCCAAACCTTTTCTGTGGGAAATGAAGGTTTCATCATACTATTGAAAAGTAAGTTAAGATCTTTCCACCTCCTATGAACATTTATTTCATCTTTTCAATGGAGAAACTCTCCCAGAGTCCACACCCTACATTTTTGGTGGGTAAGCTCCATAGTTTGGGTTGAAAGAAAATATACCTAGTTCACTACCTATTCTACTCTTATCCACACCCAAATACACTTCCCATAGCCTTTCTTACCCTTCCTTCCTCATTTCCCTAACCCTACTCTCCATGCTGCATTTTTGGCAGTTTTAGGGTTAGGCCCATGTTTAAATTCCCTACAACAATCCCTTCACTATTTTCATCATTTTCCACCTCCCTAAAATTCCTAACACATATACCTACCTCCAAAATTTTTCTTACCCATATATATTCTCCCTAACCCCTTCATGCCCTCACCTAGATACACTAATCCCAATCTCCTACTCCCTTAAAAACTTTGTTTTTCCCATCTCTTACACTAAGTTTTTTCTTTGCAATTGAAAACAATGAATGGAGGAAAGAAGCCATACAACAAAGGAGATTAGATGTCAAGGTTTGATCCACTTGACACATGAGAATTTAGATGTTTAGTATTTTCCAGACAATATTTCGAAAAGGTGGGTTGTTTAGGGTTTTGTGAGCAAACTCAACTAGCATATCATGCCAAGTTAACCAATCTTTTTGCCACAAACCTTAGGAGTGATAAGGTCAAAATTTCAGGGTCCAACTTCATCATTTCAACTAAGGCCATAGCTACAACTACAGGGATACCAAACAGAGTTTCCCAAATCAGAATTCAAAACTTGAGGAGAAAACTAAGGGAAACCCTAATTCAGCAAAACAAGGGGGGACAACTTGAGTTCTTGGCTGAGACTTCACCCATAGCTTGAACAATCATTTGGTAGATCCAAGGAACAAGTTTCAAACACATGGAATAATTTTTGGATTTTTTTGAAGATTTTCGGTATTTTGGACATTTTACACACTTTTTGGGTAGAAAAGGTAGCGTGTCCCACGCTACATTTTTTACGGAGGCCTCCTAATAATGAAACGTTTTCATTTTTGGATTCCTTATGGCCTGCACATTAAAGTTATGTAACCAGAGATCCATGTCAGTAGCATTTTGTAGGTCAAAAACTCAAAAAAGTGCAAAAAAAGACCTTTCTGCCATGTTTTTCGAAGGCACACTACCTTTTTAGAGTAGATATGGGAGAAATGATTTTTGGAGGTGTAGAATAGTCTTTTTCAGTGCTTGAATATTCTATGGTGTAGTAGACAAGTAGAGATTTCTCCAACATTTTTCATATCTTTATTTGGAGCTCGGGAACCCCTGCAAAAGTCACTTACAAGTAGCACTTTACATTTTCTCTACACACGCTACGTTTTCAGACAATTCACTACATTTTTGCCGAGAATTGATTTTTCTCAATTTGCTCAGTTCAGTTCGACTTTTACTGATGTAATTTGTCGTTTTATGGGTTATGATGATGCATTGAGGTGTAATTATGTTTTTCAAAGTAAAAATTAAGTAAATTCATGCTTGTATAGGTTTTTGTGGTCAAATCAATCAGTTTTGCACCAAATTTGGAGTTGGTTTCTAACCTCCGAAGTCTTAGGTATGGTTGGAGATATTCTTGTAAGAATCTCCTTGAATGTTAGATTCGACCCCTAAGAGGGGGGAATTGATATTTTGATCTATATGTAACCCAATCTAAGGTAGTGAAAGGGTTGGACATCAGTGAGTAGAACTCTTGGACCTTGTATTCAATTATTGTTTTTATAGGAAATAAAATGATAGTTGCAACTATTATTCAAGAATTCTTGTGTTGTGAGTTTGTGATAATGTTTTCTCTCTATTATATTTTGATATGAAGGATAATTTCATCTTCTTTCCATATCGATTCTTTTCAGTTATCTTCCTAATAGGTTTTAAACAAAATTCTTAACTTTAAGCTTTGTTTTGTTAGAAAGTTCATGTTTATGTTACCTATCTTCTGATAAATGAATTCATGCATTCCATGCTCGTTTTGAATATTTGATTTTCCACCCTCCACTACATTGAAAAAACCGAAAGTATCACAAAGGCATACCTACCCTACTTCTTTATATCTCTTGCAACTGAAAGCTTTGATGTTTTGACCTAGTTCCCTGATTTTCACTCCTAATCCATCAAAACCATAAGTTTCAAAACCCTAGAGATGATCATATCTAGCCTAATATATTTTTCCCACTCCTGTCATTTTTGGTTGTGAGATTGATAGAGAGAGCCCTCTTTAGCTTAGCAGGGCTAGCTATTGAACTCTAAGTGGTTTGAGGTTACCTCCATCGATCTCCTTTCTCAACCTTGGGATATTTTTGAGGATAACAGGTGGCATACCTGAGCATACCTGTGATGTTGACTTTCTATAGATTCATGCATGTTGTTGTTGAAACAATGGTATATCAACTAATCCATGAAGGTGTTATCTTCCATAATCTTGTTTATGAACATGTCCTCATTTAAAAAAAAAAATATGATGATGTGCTTGACTAATGAAATCTCTCTTTCATATAGTTATTTTCCAATGTTCTATCTACTACTGCTAGAGTGTATAGCTGACCTTGCATTTTCCTCTCAGGGAATATGTGACTTCATTAAATCCCAATGGTGAGCTCTTGATGCTTTAGGGTGTCCAAATATTCATTTTGAAGCTGCAACAACCCTCTGCCTATTGTTTTCTTGGATTTGAGCAGGCTGCTACAGGAATGGTCTCCTTCTTATAGCTATCACATTGTCCCTTCCAAGACCTCATATTACTTCATGAACTACATTCCATGACTTGAATACATCATGGTGAGCCTATGGAAAGAAATTGGAGCTCTTATGGTCGTGAAAACTTGTGAAAAAGGTGAATCATGAGTCCCTTTTTTGTGGTTTCTCATGAAAAGATGTGGAATTTTGAGAAGGGGGTTGGTTAAATGGAGTGGATGAGAGGTAAAGGAGGTTTGATGAATCTCTCCTAGCATTTCGTAAGGGAAAAAATATTTTTGACCCCCTTCCCTTGTTGGAAGTAATACTGAGAGGGGGGGTGAATCAATATTATCAAATCAATTACTTTTTCATTTCCATACTCAGATTCATATATGCTACTTCAGTTAAGGGAACCCGTGCGTGCATGCAACTGTGTCTAATGCAACTAGCGTATATCTAGTAAACTTATGATTTAGTTAATCCATTAAATGTTGATCTTTAATTAGTTCATCCGAACCATATGAATAGTAAACAAGTTCCATAAAACAAAACATATCCTCACACACAAGAAGCACGCATGAACACCATGATGTAAGGTGGAAACCCAATGTGAGTGAAAACCACCTACTGCAATTCGTCTCTATCTTCTTTTAATAAGAAACTTCTTTTTACAATATTTTTGTACTGGTGAAGTCTTATACCAGTACCCAGGCTTCTACTTGTATAAGGCTACAACCTTCTCTCGTTCTCTAGCTTCTCCTGGAAGGGAGCTACAACCCCCTTAGCTCTTGTACTAGCTGATGTACCAGTACATAGGTGCTGACCTACAGAAGGCTACAACCTTCTCTTTTCTTCCAGGGACCACGTTTCATGAATTTTCGGACTGGATACTCCTGAAGCACAACACTAAAATCTGAAGGCCATGTTTCATCCAATTTTCATTCTGGACCCATCAACAACATTGAAGCTCGAAATCAATTACATTGCGATACAACCAATCATCAATCTCTGAATCAACAAACACTGAATCACTGAAACCTGTCAACAGAAACACAGTCACCGGAACACAAAGCAGACCACATAACTCTACAATAATAGTAAGTTGTATCATCAAAAATCATGCATCAGAGTGCATACGCTACTTGGAAGAGCTGAACAAGCATGTATACACAACTTCACCAAAGTGAACCAACGTATATGTCATCAAATACTTACTTACAACTTCGTTTCACTTCCCGACTTCAGACATTCCAAAATCATTACATACAAAAGGATAGTACATGTGTTAGCAACCAGATCTATAAAGACAAGTCATTATGATCTTGATCCAATATTAGATATCATCCATCAACACTGGAGTTCAACACAATTAACTAATCTGGACATGCAGAATACAGACACTAGTAAATAGTCACCAGAACTCAACTACCAGAACCACCTATAACCTCAAATATCATAGTTCATATGGTATATTCTACTTAGATGTATCCTTACCTATGTGTATACATTCTTTTATCAAATTCAACCAGCGTATACATCTGTAAATATTCATTCACAATTTTCAACTATTCCAGACTTGAGTTAGATCATAATATTTACAGAAAATTACATGCATCAGTATATAGATCTAGAATAAGCATGATCAAACCATATAGAGATGATTCATTCCAAGCCATAAGATCCCGATTCATCATTATATCTTGTCCTCCATCAACCACTGAGATTCCTCCTTGGCTCAGATCAAGTAAAGCATCATAAACCCATAACCTGCATACTGGATCTCACACTACATTAGATATTCGAGAATTTTTGAGTGACTTTTCCTAATGATATTTTCCCCCCTTATAGTCTTAGGCCTTACTCAATAACATGGTACAAAACCACTTAGAACCAATAGCTTGGTCTAAATACCTGGGGTCAATATCTCAGACCAAATACCATGGACCAATACCAAAATACCATGGACCAAAAACTTATTTTCCGACATGTACGTGCTTTTCCTTGCATGGAAGTGCGTGTATATGTATACACATCTTCTGCTCAATGAACCTACATATATACACAGCTTGGTCAAGGTAAACCTGCGTATAACTCTTTCTCTTTCGTTTTGTGAGCTTGAACTGTGATTCAACACTGTTAACCTGTAGTACTTTGATCTTCATCATCAAGGAGATCACTTGTATCATCTTCATCATCAAGGACATCACATGTATCATAATGTTAACTTGTTGTACTGTGAACTTTCATTTACTTTGAACCGCCCTGCATCACATCTGTTAACACAACTACCCTGTATTAATGTCACATTTGATATCACTAGTGAAGATTCATCTAGTTACCATGTATAAGTGAGTTGTTTTGTTACAAGAGGGTTGCCATCAAGTACAAAACATTCATCATAATTCCAACAATCTCCCCCTTTGGACTTGATGGCAACAACAACACCAAGTCACTCTGCCCCTTTGACATCAAGGGCAAAGGGCGGATCAAGATGTTCTCTCCCTTGATATACATTCTCTTGTCCATACTCCCCCTGAGTAAATTTTGAAATCTCTGATTGAGCTCCCCCCTTTGTAGATGCCAAGACGTACCAATACATCCATGCTCCGCTTGAGCACATGCCAAGTCTGAAAAAATATTTTTCAAGAGAATAACATGACTCTACAACTTAACCAAGTGAGTATGACCTTCCTATCACCAATGACTCATACATACATCAATTTCCCAATCAAGTGGGGATACACTTCACTCATCCACCCAACCATGTGGGGATATACCAATGATAAAACAAGAACATTACATCATCCATCCTAGGCATAGTGGGGGTAGAAATTACATCGTATGACCAAAATAGATTCAACACATGATTACAATAGATAGAGACAAACTATTACATCATGGGTCTTGATATGACCTTTACATTGAATGATATACATGACATTTATAAAAAAGACCAATTACCTAAACAAGACCATGATAATCATCAGCAACTATCATACACAATGTATGATCTGCTCCATAAGAATTTGTTAACAATATCTAGACCAGCAACCTGTATATGTCCATTAGTGTAGATAAAATCAACCTGTGACAAGGTATGTCTGCATCAATTCATCCTCTCGTTCTTGAGCATTGTCATAACCTTCTATGAATCAATTTTGTATATGTCATACAAAATCATTCACATTATATCATATGTGAAAAACATCATAGTCATCACATCATCATCAAGATCTGCATGATCTTTTATACCATCCAAGTATCATTACTCGGGAGCTTCCCACATTTGATAAGCATCAATCAACATATGTGAGTAAGAACTCATCATCATCATGTCTTAAAATACTTATGTCTTCATGTGATATACAATAACTCAATAATCTTGGCCAACCAACAATGCAACTTCATGTATCTAGCATACTGTATATATCACTATGTATCTAGCAAACCTTGAGCTCAAGATCTTTTTTCAAGACTTCTTGATAAGAACTATAGGAATCCCGCATCATGATCTTTATGCATATGACGACAGTAGCATATGAGTGACTCATCATCAAGTAATGAAGTTGTGTATTCAAGCTTTTTACTTCTCCTTATCCTTATGAAGATTACCATGTAAGCAACATATATGCATCATCAGAGAAACAACCCCAAATCTGATCTGAACACCAACTATGTAACCCCAAGAATTATATGAGATTTTTTCATGGACAACTCATAACCATATCATAGCAAGATGTATCACTTAGCCATATTAGCATCATCACTAAGGACTTCTAACCATAATGTCAACAATGTATTATTCAAAGCATAAGCTCTCCCTAAACCTGTGCCATTTGTTTACTGTCCGATCTGATTATGCATATATCAGCAAGAAGTATCAAGGCATCATCATCATCAAGTTAGGATTAAAACACTTCTAAACATCTTATGAGTATCAAGACATTTCCACACATCATCAGCAGATTGTAGCCATTATCAAACAGAGTAAATAATGGAATGAATCATATCAGACCCTTTTTCTTGAGCATGTCCCATTGCTTTTCCTCAAATTAACATATACACGACTGTGCAGTGACTAACTCACGTATATATATGCCTTATCTTCATGAAACTTGTGTATGAGGTTTAGAAAACTGAAGTTTCACACTTTCAGCTCCCTCTAAGTCTGTTATGTTTGTACATTGTGATGTGCCACATCTTTCTGACCGTACTTCCTTTTTCTTCCATATCTTCAAGTGTGATAATGTTTTCTCCTTTTGGTATGGTGCCCGTACTTTGTTCCTGCAGTCATTTGCTATATGTCCAAGCTTGTTACATGCATAACATCTCATATGTTTCAAATTCCTTCTATAGTAGTCAATGGCTTTGTGACCAAACATATTGCAAGAAAACAAATATCCCTTAAAGTACCTGGAGCATGATGATCCTTTTATGTGATGGTCTTGAACCATTCTTCTTCTGCATCTGGCTGCAACATGTCCAAAATTATGACATACATAACATTCAACATTATCCAATTGAGTAAATGACTGACTATCACTTCCATAGGTAGGAGTAAAAGATTTTCTTTGAAGACTCTCTTTCCTTGGTTGTTGATGGGATTGACCTCTCATTTCCTTGTTGAGCATTTCAAATTTTGCATTAGAGTCCCTTGTCTTACTTTGTGAACTAGATTCACCTTCAATAGATTCATGAAAACCAAGACCAATTTTGATAGCAGGAGACCTTTGACTACTAAGAATATCATCCAAGGTCTTAGTACTATCTTGAAATCGTAAGAGCTTATCCTTTTCTTCTAATTTATCATTCAGAGTATTTACGTCAACGTGATGTTGTTCTTCCTTTTCAAGATACTACTTCTTCATGATTCCTTCATCTTTTCTTCCTTCTTCCAACTGATGTCTTAATTCAAGAACGTCATTTTCTTGTCTTTCAAGAGCTTGGAGTAGTTCTTTATTATGCTTATTTGATTCTTCAAGATCTTCTTTTAGCGAGAGGATCTTAGCTACAAGACTTTCATAGTAACTAGATCTTTCTCTGAGTTTCTTGATTTTTGTGCTCCTTTCATTTACTTCATTTCTTAATGATGTCACTTCATCTTGTAGCTTTTGACATTGATCTTCCTTTTCCTTGAATAGCTTCCTTACTTTGTTTCCTTCCTCTAGTTGAGCCTTTAGTTTGGTAGCTTCTTCTTTGGAGGCACGTTCCCTTTTGTGTAATAGATCTTGTTGATCTTTAATTTTGTCCGTAAGTCTTTCAAATTTTGTCTCTATTTGATATCTTTCATCCTCACACATAAGAGAAAGTTCAATTGCTTCGCTATCAATTTCATCATCTTCAAGTGGATGGAGAAATGTATCACTAGAGGATAAAAAATTCATACCTAATAGTTCTTTTGCTCGTTTATCTTCATTATGAGGTGATTCTGAATCTGAAGTGTTGCTTCCACATATTCCCCAGTCGATTCTTCCATTGTCATATTTCCTTTGAGATGTCTTCTTCTCCTGAGGTTCTTTCTTCTTTAGGTTCTTTCCCATTGTTCTACAGATCTCCTTTAAGCGATCAAGCTTCTGCCAAAGGACCTACTCTGATTCCAATTGTTGGAAGTAATACTTAGAGGAGGGGGGGGGGGTTGAATCAATATTATCAAATCAATTACTTCTTCATTTCCATACTCAGATTCATATACGCTACTTTAGTTAAGGGAACCCGTGTGTACATGCAATTGTTTCTAATGCAACTAGCGTATATCTAGTAAACTTATGATTTAGTTAATCCATTAAATGTTGATATTTAATTAGCGCATTAGAACCTTATGAATAGTAAATAGGTGCAGTAAAATAGAACATATCATTACACACAAGAAGCACACATGAACACCATGACGTAAGGTGGAAACCCAATGTGAGTGAAAACCACCTACTGCAATTCGTCTCTATCTTCTTTTAATAAGAAACTTCTTTTTACAATATTTTTGTACTGGTGAAGTCTTATACCAATACCCAGGCTTCTACTTGTATAAGACTACAACCTTCTCTCGTTCTCTAGCTTCTCCTGGAAGGGAGCTACAACCCCCTTAGCTCTTGTACTAGCTGATGTACCAGTACATAGGTGCTGACCTACAGAAGGCTACAACCTTCTCTTTTCTTCCAGGGACCACGTTTCATGAATTTTCAAACTGGATACTCCTGAAGCACAACACTAAAATATGAAGGCCATGTTTCATCCAATTTTCATTCTGGACCCATCAACAACATTGAAGCTCGAAATCAATTACATTGCGATACAACCAATCATCAATATCTGAATCAACAAACACTGAATCACTAAAACCTGTCAACAGAAACATAGTCACTGGAACACAAAGCAGACCACATAACTCTACAATAATAGTAAGTTGCATCATCAAAAATCATGCATCAGAGTGCATACGCTACTTGGAAGAGCTGAACAAGCATGTATACACAACTTCACCAAAGTGAACCAATGTATATGTCATCAAATACTTACTTACAACTTCGTTTCACTTCCCGACTTCAGACATTCCAAAATCATTACATACAAAAGGATAGTACATGTGTTAGCAACCAGATCTATAAAGACAAGTCATTATGATCTTGATCCAATATTAGATATCATCCATCAACACTGGAGTTCAACACAATTAACTAATCTGAATATGCAGAATATAGACACCAGTAAACAGTCACCAGAACTCAACAACTGGAACGATCTATAAATTCGAATATCATAGTTCATATGGTATACGCTACTTATATGTATCCTGACCTACATATATACACGCTTTTATCAAATTCAACTAGCGTATACATCTGTAAATATTCATTCACAATTTGCAGCTATTCTAGACTTGAGTTATATCATAATATTTATAGAACATTACATGCGTCAATATAAAGATCTAGAATAAACATTATCAAACCATATAGAGATGATTCATTCCAAGCCATAAGATCATGATCCATCATTAGATCTTGTCCTCCATCAACCGCTGAGATTCCTCCTTGGCTCAGATTAAGTAAAGCATCATAAACCCATAACCTGCATACTGGATCTCACAGTACATCACATATTTGAGACTTTCTGAGTGCCTTTGCCTAATGATCTTTTCCTCCTTTTATAGCCTTAGGCCTTACTCAATACTATGGTCCAAAACCACTTAGAACCAATACCTTGGTCTAATACCTCGGACCAAATACCATGGACCAAAAACTTAGTTTTCGACATGTACACACTTTTCCTTGCATGGAACTACGTGTATACACATACGCGTCTTCTTCTTAATGAAACTGCGTATATACACAGCTTGGTCAAAGTAAACCTATGTATAACTCTTTTCCTTTCATTCTGTGA
The DNA here is from genome assembly GCA_000404065.3 of Pinus taeda. Classification (NCBI taxonomy): domain Eukaryota; kingdom Viridiplantae; phylum Streptophyta; class Pinopsida; order Pinales; family Pinaceae; genus Pinus; species Pinus taeda. The sequence continues at coordinate 42,460 of APFE031443554.1, forward strand.
GCTTGAACTGTGATTCAATACTGTTAACCTGTAATACTTTGATCTTCATCATCAAGGACCTCATGTGTATCATCTTCATCATCAAGGACATCACCTGTATCATAATGTTAACTTGTTGTACTGTGAAATACCATTTCCTTTGAACTACCATGCATCACATCTGTTAACACAACTACCATGTATTAATGTCACATCTGGTATCTCTTGTGAAGATTCATCTACTTACCATGTATAAGTGAGTTGTTCTGTTACAAGAGGGTTGCCATCAAGTATAACACATTCATCATAATGCCAACATCCCGAAGCATATCTCAATCCTTTAGAACTTATGTTCGATCATGTAGCAGTTGAGGAAAATCCTGTACCACAACAAGATTGAGGAAGAATTGGGTGCAGTTTCTTCCTATGTGATGGAGGGATGTAGGTATATGGTAGGGATATGGGGTACATGATGGAGAAAATCCAGTGGCTAGGTTGGGGAATAGAGAAATGGGTTGTGGACTTTGTTCCTTCAACTCTTGTCCCTTTGATTGTTTGGAGTCTTCCATAAGAAAAGTGTTAACATAATTGATGTAAGGACTCCCTTACCTTTATGTGCTTCCTCCTTGTCTTTAAATTTTTCTCGTTTTTTTGTTTGATACATGGTGATTACCTCAAAATAGGTTTTCAATATACAGGCCTACCCGAGGTGCCACAAAGGAGGTTTTCACTTGGGGATTTTTTCATCTTATTTTTCTTTTCTTTTCTCTTTTTTTTTGTCTCTTGGGTTGCCTCATAGAGGTTTTCAACCCTAGATTTGGCCTTCAATGCCTCATGTAGGTTATCACCTAGGCCCTTTATTTTTTCTCTTTTTATTTATTTTTTCTTTTTTTAGTCAAAATATTGTTGAAATGAGGGCTTTGAGCCTCCCGAACACATTCATCTCCTTGCTAATTAAACTAATAAATTCATCTTTCAATATATTTCTTTTGTACAACTTCAATCAGTAACCATTAACAAGCAAGGGGATGCCTTCCTCATCAATTCTTCCAATTTGGATAGACGCATTATGACAACATTTTTCCACTAGATATCTTCCCAACCACCTTGTCATTAATTTTCCTTTTAAATCCTTGAATATTGAATCATACAGAAGGGCTCAATCACCCTCTTAAAAAGTTGATTATCCCTAATGTGTTTATCATGTCAAATTTTCCACTATAGTTGGACTACCTCAGTGTGGAAGAAGCCTATAATTTGAATTCATCTAAACCATTCAGTTGGAGTAGCTTCTCCTGATGTGTTGCATTGAGGTCTAAGTCTAACTGAGTTGTCATTCTTAGGGTATTATATTCAAATTCAATGGATAGAAGGGACTTCTTTACATAAACTAATTCAAATGATGTAAATCTAGTGGTGGTCTTCCAAGTAGTATTGTACATTCAAGTGTCTTCTATAAATATTTCTACCCAATTATTTATGTTGCTACTAACAACCTTCATCAGAATGTTCTTAAAGGCTCTATTCATCTCCTCCAATTGCCCATTTTCCAGAGGGTGATAGTAAGTGGATTTCCTGTGCTTGATGTGTTGTTGGCTCATGATGTATTCAATCAAATTTGAGGTGAATTGTGTCCATTAATAAGTGAGAAACTCCCTTGGAAAACCAAACATGTAGAAGATTTTCTCCCTCATAAATTAAACCACCTTCTTATCAGTTACTGCCTTCACTACCTTTTCTTCAACCCATTTAGTTAGGTAATCAGTGAACACAATGATGTACTTCTTCTATCTTGATGGGTTATCAATGGGCCCAACTAATTCCATGCCTCATTTATAAAATGGCTCCAAAACCACTTGAGATTGTAGGGGGATTTCATTCTTAGCTATGGCCTTTCCCATCCTTTGGCACTAATCGCACCTGGTGGTGTACCTTTTTGCATCTTGATGTAGAGTAAGCCAATATTAACCACCTTGTAAAACTTTGAAGGTTGTCCTCTTAGAAACAAAGTGGCCCCCACAAGGTCCATCATGGCATGATAAGAGGAAATTAAAGACCTCCTCTTCCCTCACACATCTCCTCAAAATATGATTTGGCCCCAACTTGTAAATATTTATGTTTGCATCATGAAAAATTTGTTATCCTTGGTGGAAACCTACTTGATGAATACGCCAACAAGATTTTTCCACATATGACAGGGAGTTTGGACAAAGGAATCGATGTTCAGAGATAGAGGAATGCTGAAGAGGATGTTTTGATAGGTACACGAGGGTTCTGTAAAGAAAAGTTGCATACACGTGGGTATGAAGAAGAAAAAACATGTATAGTTTCTGCACCATGGTATTCTAAATACCAAGGGTATTTACCATGGTATTGGCCCATAGTATTGAGCCCAACAACAAATATTTGATCCCATCAAAGAATTCCATCACTACTAGTCTGGTTTTGACCTATGGTATCATATAAGGGCTAAGTTATATAAGGAGATGAAGATCAAAGTGTTTGTATGTGCAAGTAATGAAGAATTCATAGTTAGATTTGAAGCAAGTGCACATGTAATGGTGTATTAATGAATAGTTTGATCTGAAACTAAATATGCACCCAGGAATTTGATGATGGATCACATCCAATAGTTCGAAAATGACTATATTGATAATGTATTGATTTGATCTGTAATATTTATGTATAACGCATTTTTTATTACATATGTTGAGAGATGGGTTTGATCTGAAGATATGATTTGCAATGAAGCTATAAGTCAATCATCGTACATCTGTATGCAGGTTTGATAACCTAAAAGGTGCGTACATATGTGTCGAGGGAAATGCTCCCCTAGGGCTTTTGGGTGGAACCCTAGCAGACTGAGAGTTGTCTATAAAGAGAAACAAACATTCACACATCCATAATGCTATTATAAGCAAATTCTATAGTAAGAGGGGCGTACATTCGGTCCTACTTTTGAGAAGGTCCTTTAGGTTCCAAACCCTTCTTCAAGCCCCTTTCGCTCCTTTGTCCTGCAAAACAACCAATTCCAAAGAACACAACAATATATGGACAAAGACTTATAAAGAAATAATCTTCATGTTATAAAGGAAGGTAGTTAGTTATGAACTTTAAACAAACATTCACATATGAATTTTTACATGAATATCATAAACATAAAGAAGACTTATATCAGGAACCAAGACATGTTTCTTTATTATAGACAAATAAAATGCATAAAAGGAATAATTTCACCTGAGTAACCTTTCACAGGCTCCAAGAAAAGCTTCCTTCCGGATCCATCTAGCCTCAAGCCTTTAGCATATCTCCTTCCATGACTCACTCCATGATGTCATAAATAGTGGATGAACATTAACACACAAGGAAACAAGGGTTTCCTGTACAAATGGGGGAAGCCCAGAAGGCACAAGGGTCTTCAGACCTAGTCAGGGGAAAAATCTCAGTATAATAACCCTTCTCTCTCTTCTCTCCTCCCTTAGGCATTCCCTTTGAGGTCTTTTTATACCTCTCCCAAAGTAGTTTTTTAGTTGGGAGTTGGTTGGGAACAGTTGGGCCACGGGCACTAACAGGTGATCAGCAGGTAAAACCCGCGATCTCCGCCCGAAATTAAGGAGTTTTATATTTTTTTAAGTGTTTTAATACATATACGCGGGTTGGGTATACGCTTACCCGTGTATACATGTGTTTAACTCAGGGGAATGTCGCGTATAAGGGATAAAACAATGTTTTTTAAATTTTGGACCAGGTCTGGAAGGAGGGTTTTCCCTAGGCCATGAGTGCAGCGTCACAAACCATAATAGTGAGATTTGAAGCTATAACAGATGCCCCATAATAGATGAGGTCAGAAGGGGTACATGATGGCTGAAATGTATTAAGCAAGTTCATGGAAAGGAAATCTGTCAAAAACCGAGGAGGACTTCACCAGAATTTAGCCTGCCAAGCCACAAAAGGAGATCTGAAAGAAACACTATCTGAGGTGGGCATACCCATGCTCAAAGAAAGCAAGGCATGTCCACAGATCAAGTACAAGAGGATCCACTAAGTATACAAGTATAAATGACTAGAAAATACATAGCGGATCATATGATCATGATCGAATAAGTACATGTCTGAATATCACATATAAGACTATCAATGATGCTGAAAAATGCAACGGAGCACTGATATCAAAGACTGATCCCGAAAGGTATCAACTGAACATGATGGAAAAGGATGGTACTACACTGTAAACTCAGGTGCCAGCATATAGAACGTCACCATGACTGACTGCAACATATAAGGAGGAGTGGTATCAACTAGCAGCAATAGGAGCAACTGTCAAGTGAACCAATGAATGCTGATACAACCTGAGGTCTTCATCGACCGCCGTGGTAAATTTCTACACCATGGGAATAAATGATCTAAAGTAGACCATGTGAGAAATCGTTCGATTATCGGTCATTGATGTATACCGTTAACAAACCCGAGACTACTCACCGATAATGATAATGAGCGTCAAGGTACCTAGTACAATCCAGCAAGTGCGAATAGATGAGTTGGAGTCGAACACCTGTAAGAATCTATCGATCAGGAGACAATGATGGTTTCCCACTGTCAATAGTGAAGGATTTGCCACTAATGACTGCAAACCCCAAGGTACTGCCAAATGGACTCTAGATCTTTGCCCCAGAGCAATGAGTTGGAGTCGATAGGGAAAGATCCACTAGAAGGAAGGCATTAAGGTATCCTTCATCAATCTAGCGTGAGTGTAACCCGTAGGCCAATAATGTGGAAGGAATCAGACGAAAAAAGATGTAGTAACCGAACCGAAGTACGTTTCCGGCATACACAAGATGTAGCTAGCGCACGGCAGAAACCCTCTGAACCAACTAATAATGAAAGCTGAAACAGAGGCGAGGTATCCACCAATAAGGTCAAAGGGAAACCAAGGTACTGCATGAATCCCAATGTGTGATAATGTAAGCTGATGTCGAACACAAGGGAAACCACTCAGTCAAAGACCCATGATACTGATCGATGCTGAGCACAAGGTAACCTATCAATAATGAAAATAGGGCTAGGGTGCAGCTCTAGGCCTTTCCTCAGAGCAAGATGTCATCGTCGATAAGGACAAGACTCGCCAGCAAGAAGTCAATGGAGACCTTCTCAAACCGGCACGAGTAATGGACCAATATAGTTGATGTGATAATAGACATGACACTGACAACTAGGGATGGCCGACTGAAAAATGAGTCAAGGGACACCGCAGAGAGGCTGACTCAGGCTAACTTCCCTTGAACAAAAGCATGACTCAATGAGACTATATGGCAGCATATGATGACTCTGTATAAGTTCGTCATGCAGGAGGCACGAACGAACCCTCCATATGATTGGAAGAGATAACCAATCGGGGGAGAACTTACTCAATAACAAGGTTAAGGCGTACCTAAGTCAAACTAAATCCCGCCTAAACCGAGGAGACTTCGTTTTCAGTGCTTTGTTCAAGGGCGACATGACTGACTCTAGCTGCTAACAATAAATCGAAATACTGTCCCATTCCTGCTCTTTTTGGAATATTTATTTTTTTGTCTTTTTCTGTTAAGGTTGAAAAAGAATAAAAGAATGTTATGGTATAGTGGAAAGAATGAGTGTTGGTGAAACAAATGATCTAGTTCCTAGGAATGGAACATTCCTATGCTCAATGCAGGGAGGTGAAAACCGGTCAGTGACGCTCAAAGGTACGTTCCTTCCACGGGTCAAGGTGTGTCAAGTTGCAGAAGTCAAAGGTATGCAAGGTTGATTTTGCAGTCTTCATGGTAAAAATTTGGCTTAAACAGGAGTGCAAGTGAAGCCGGCTCTAGGCCAAAAGGTGCAAGTGGTCAACATGCAATGCAGTAGTACAACTCAACACAAAGGAGCCTCTAGGGTATAAGGCCAGAGCAAAGTGAAGAAGCTAAGAGGAATGAGTCTTCAATGCATAAGTCATGGCGGGACTACAGAGGGCTCCCAAGCCTACTCAAATTGGAGCAGCATGGGAAACAAATGTCAATGAAGTGCTAACTACAATGCCCATGTAAAGGATGGCTCTACCATCGTGTCATGATTTCAAAAATTGGTGAGTGAAGATGGCTTACGAACCATAACACGATGGGGTCGACGCTATGGCAGATATATCGGCTAATGAAGGCTAGTATGCATAATGCAACGGAAAAATGGTGTCGCTAACCTATATGCCAGTGAGAAAATGATACCTTCCATGACGGGTCAGCAGTCATGAACCGTCTCGAAATTGCCAAAAAAACATCCAAAATGTCCTAAAAAACAAACCATTCTCAACATTCCAAGCTCCCAAGTTAAAAGTCACATGAGGCCAAACAAAATAAAATTTTGAAATTTTTTTGCAATTGCGAAACTTATAAAATGGATTTTGGACTCACCATTTTTACCATTTGAGTTGGAGAGTAAAGATTTGGAGCAAAAGGAACAAACTTCTAGTATACCAAATTCGACCGTTCAAATTCTTCAAAAACTTCTAGGTAACTCTTATACTTAGCTTGCAATTGATTGTGACTAGTTTTAAGATTTTTAATTGATGTTTCACCGTTGAACTTTATCCAAAATTTCACCAAGGCGTATACGTGGGTTGGTAATATGAAACCCGCGTACAAACGACCACTATATGCGATTGTGTGCACAGGAACCTTCTTATACGTCGTGAACCAATTTTAAACAAAAACTAATGGTTGCAAATCTTTTTTTTCTCAGAATGCCTATAACTTGGCGTGAAAGGGAGCACGCAGCAGTGGATAATGAAGTCATGAATGATCCTCAAGCTTTGGATGCCTTACGGGGATGCGGTTTGCTTAAATCCCTCAAACTGGCGAACATGAAATCCAATGTACGACTGCTTGAGATGCTCATTGATTATTGGGACGTCGAGGAGGAAGCCTTCATGATTGATCAAATTCCACTCAAGGTAGAAGCAGAGGATATCTATTTTATCACGGGTCTTTCACGAAGGGTAGAGGTAGTACATTCCCAGGGCAAGACACGAAGCAGTCTCACCATAGAGGACTACGTACAGATATATTGCCCGAGACATCCCAAGAAGATTGGGAGCCAGATTTCTATCACACATGTGGCGAGTTTATCTCTGAGGATAATCTTATTCACCATAGATCGAGTGAACAGATCATCCTCTCTGCATCAGGCATCACGGCTAACCATGAGCGTGGCAGTTGACTGTCTCACTATTGTGTTCGACTAGTGTACTCCTCTTCTGGCCAACATGAAGAGCGAGCTTACTTCTATCAAGAGGGGATAAACCAAGAACTTTGGGTACGAGACTATCCTGTGTACTTTCGTTTTCGAGAGGGTTCCCGCACTCCGCCCCAGGGTAGCAATTTCCATCAACACCCCACGCGATCCATGCATGGGCCGGTGGGCTGATCTGATGAGACGTCTAGGGGTGGGGAGGTCCAAAGGACTGCTTTCGACGATGACTTTTTCGCCTAGTGGGATCAGCAGATCATCGCTGTGGATGACTACCCCTATGCTGGGCTGGATTTCCGAGGAGATCCTGACCTAGCATTACCGCCGAACACAACATGGGGCGATATTGGTAAGAATTTTTTTATTTTATGAATTTTTTGGATTTTTCAAATATAATGATGCATTTTAAAAAATATTTTTGATGGGATTCATATGACTAATATAATGATTATGTTCCAGATATTGGGCTGGTACGACCAGATGGATTCCCGTGGCATGGACGACACGGCCGAGGAGTCGAAGAGGCAGCTGCTGAGACAGAAAGAACTCTAAACAATGTCCAGTGACACTTGACGAGACTGAGCTGCGGAGTACCAATGGCTGCGATAGAGGATCTTCCTGAGGATATGCAGCATCATGCGGTTGGAATGCCACGTGACTAGGTTCGCACTTTTCGGCGTATGGCCAATGTGATAGTTACCTACTTGGCCGCTCATCCTGAGCCGGGACATTACATATGCTGGACATGATTATGGGCATTTCAGTCCTGATTTTTTATATTCTTGGACAGCATATGTACACTCGAGATGCTTTATGATGATATATATATATATATATATATATATATATATATATAGTTTGACTTTTTGATGCTTGATTTATTTGTATGAATGATTGATGTGCCATTCTAATGCTTGATTAGCGATAGAATCAGCTAACCAATTATGAGATCTTGGAATGTGCAAATAATTAATATAAAAAAATGATCTTTGCAACAACCTCAACCTTAAATACTGGCGATATAAACATGGATCCCTTACCCGATAAATGTTGTTTAATTGTGACACTATCAATTGAGAATCCAGATAAACTACCAACGAGTCGATCTCATGAGAGATTGCCTTGAATAGTAAATTAATAACGGCAGTATACTCAGCCATATTATTTGAAGCGGGACCAATGCATATGCCTCTTGATACCATCAATTGACCAGTTGGATAATAGAGTACCCAAGCTGCGGAAGCGAGATTCCGAGTGTGCCGACTAGCACCATCGACGAATCCAAAATAGACCAAGTCATCCATCAACACCTGCCACAGCGGACCAAAAAGCGTTGATATCAAAACAACTCTCGATGATACATGTACAAATATACATAATGTACAAAGAAGCCATTGCCTAACTCCTACTTAAGCAAAGAACTTCTTTAGGTAGAGTCCGTTTCGGGGCTTCGCCAGCTTGTTTCCCTCAAAATCGATTAACTTATACGACCCTTTTTCTAAAACTCGTTTAATAATGAAAGGACCGTACCACATAGGCTTAAAATTGCCTACCCCCAAGGTGTCTTTATCTTGGTCATAGACCAAGACAAGGTCACCTTCAGAAAAGACTCGAAGACGGACAAATTTATCATACTGCGTTTTAACCCTTTTCTTATGAGTCTCATTCATCGTGGCGACATCTCGACGCTACTCATCGAGATGTTCCAAGTGAAGGAGGTACTCTTCGAGACTCGAAGTCTTTGGAAGGAGCTCTACAGCTAACTTAAGAGATGAAATTTCACATTCAATTGGAAAGAGAGATTACATCCCGTAAACCAACTAAAAAGGTATAAAACCAGTAGCAGTCTTCACGGAGGTCTGATATGCCCAAAGAGCCAAATACAACATAACGTGCTAATTGGACCGATTTTTGTCGATTGTCCGTTGGAGGATCATCTTAAGAGTCTTATTGACTGCCTCGACCTGTCCATTGGCCTGAGGATAATAAGGAGATGAATGCTCTTGCCGGAAACCTAATTTGAGAGCCAATTCAGACATCAGTTGATTTTGGAAATGACTGCCATGATTAGTGACAATCTCTCTCGGGATATTGAATCTTGAGATAACCTGATTGAAAAGAAACAATATTTCCGTGTCACTATCATTTTTATAAGTGGGCATGACCTCGACCCACTTCGTAAAGTAGTCTACAACCACAATAATGTACTTGTGATTCGCTGCTGAAGGCGGATTACAAGTTGTAAAATCAATACCCCACTTAGTAAAAGGATCGACGGTGACAACGGGAAAAAGAGGAGCTGTATGAGCACACATATTGTGAGTAAAGATTTGACAGGGGTGACAAAATTTGACCACTTCCACATAGTCTTTAAAGAGTGAAGGCCAAAAATAGCTAGCACGTAAGATGCACTGGGTTGTAGCAAGCCCCGATAGATGACCACCACAAGCTCCACTGTGGCAATCATTTAGCACTGACTCTGCTTCCTGTAATGTTAAATAGCACCGAACGATTGAATCAACCCCTCAATGGTATAAGTTATCACCAATGATAACATAATTTTTAGCCAGGTGACGTAATTGTCGACGTTCATCCTTGGAGAAAGTAGAGGGAAACTTCGAAGTTTGGAGATAGACAATGATATCTCCATACCAAGGGTCAAGTGAAGAGATGAGGAATAAATGTTCATCGAGAAAACTTTCCTCATAAATAGTATCCTCTCCATAAGGCAGCTCAGAAATTAGCTCAGTGAAAACCATCGATTTCTTAGACTTGGTAGACAAGAACTCGAGATCAAATTCTTGCAAGATGACTATCCATCTATTATATTTGGCCCCAATCACTCGCCTACTAAGGAAAAATTGAAATGGATTGACCGTCGCTAAGACAAAAGTTTTGCGTAGCAGGACATAATGACGAAGCCACTGGACAGCGTGGACAGCTGCCAAGGCCAACTTCTCCACGGGAGAATAGTGAAGTTCAGGACTTATTAAGCCTCGGCTCAAATAATAAATCACATACTCAGTGAGAGCACCATCCTCCTGAACGAGAACCATACCAATGGTTGATTATGTTGCAGCGAGATATAAAAGGAAGTCTCTCCCATAATCTAGTGGACTCAAAAGTGGGGTAGAGACTAGTGCTTTTTTCAAAGCATCAAATGATCGTTGTGCAAAGTCGTCCCATACAAATGGAACTCCTTTCTGTAGCAAACGCATGAACCCTTTAGTGATCTCGGCATAGCTCGCTATAAACTGCCTTAAGAAATTAGCCTTCCCTTGAAGACTTTGAAGTTGTCGAATTGAGTACGGGGGAGGCAACTAAACTATTGCCTCAACCTTGAAGGGATCAACCTGAATCTCTTCATTTGACACAGTTAACCCTAACAACCGATCGGATGTAACCACGAAAATGAACTTGTTGGGATTCAACCTGATTTTATAAAAACGACATCACTCGAAATCCATTCGAAGGCGACTAGGGTGATCAGTTCTCTTTTGAGAACGAGCAGCGAGATCATCTAAGTATGCTTCGATGACATGCTTGATGTCATGGAAAGCATATGACATGGCCCGCTGAAAGGTGGCTCCAGCATTTTTAAGACAAAAAGGCATCTTTCTATATGCAAAGGTACCCTAGGGACATATAAAGGTTGTCTTATGTTGATCTTCAGGACGGATAGAAATTTGATTATAACCAGAAAAACCATCTATGAAGGAAAAAATCTCATTACCCGCACACTCGTCGATAATCTAATCAATGAATGGCGTGGGGTAATTATCTTTGGGACAAGCCTTGTTTAGGTCCCTAAAGTCGATGCATACTCAGATTTTTCCTTGCTTTTTATCTACAGGGACTGGATTAGAAACCCAATCAGTAAGAGGAACAGGGTATATACAACCCGCCTTTAGCAACTTCTCTACTTCAGCTTTGATAGTTGCTGCTTTCCTAGGGTTAACCGGTTGAAGCCTTTGACGAACTGGTTTGGCATTTTCATACATCTTGATCTCATGTTACACTATAGATGGGTCAATGCCAGGCATTTCTTCATAAGACCAAGCAAATACATCGCGAAATTCCTTGAACAGGTCGGTGTAAATTTGAATTTCTTCAGGGGAACACTCAATTCTGATGAAGAGATTCTCGATTGTGTTAGGGTCCCTAGAGATGTTTATAGGTGTTTTTTTTGAAATCACCGCCATATTATCTTCGATACAAACGTGTGCTGGAGCTAAAGGATTTGACACCGTACAAACATCACTAGTACAGAGCTCGGAGAATCTAGATTCTACCTCTTGCAATGGAGGAAGAAAATATGAGCGATGGTGTAAATCTTCCCAAGGTCGATCTATACCCATCATTGCTTCGAGAATTGCTTCTTCAGAAGGTAAAACTGAATCTAAGCAGTCCAAGGCAGAGGTAGGATCAAGGCTCCAAGCCGGGGTCACATCGCCATTTAACTCCTCTTCGGAAAAAGGAGTAGAATGGTCGTCTGTAGAGTTGAAGATAGACTGATATCTAAGCTCAGTTGCAGATATAGGAAATTCCATTCCATTCCCTTGTCCTTCAACTAATGTGGTCGTAGGTGAAGGCAAGGTCCAATGGTCTAAAAAATAACGAGTTCGGAAAAACTCTTCTCGAGGAGACTCCTTAGATTATGAAATGGCATTGATTTTAGCGATAGGAGAGGGAAAATCAAAATTACCCATCAACGAGGAATACATCCCTACTCCTAAATTCTCAGTAGGTGGACGAGGGTTATCCACTAAAGGAACAGTAGAGTCAGAGCTTGCTTGAGGATCGACTAGACAATAATCCAATTGATCAACCTTAACGATTTTCCCTTCATGAGGAAAGCAAATGACACGAAATAGAGTCGAAACAACGGCGTCCATTTTGTATACCCAGTTCCTTCCTAAGAGGAGATTATAGTCTAGGTTAGCATCTATGACTTCTACTTCAATATTGACAACCTTCCCCCCAACACATATAGGAAAGCCCGGGATAATCCCATGTAGCTTATGAGAATGGCCATCGATTGCAGTCAAGATGGTAGGTGAAGGAACAACCGAAGACAATCCAATAGCCTTCCAACATGACATTGACATAACACACGTGGAAGCCCCTTCATCAATAACGGTACGAAAAATGTTAATTTTCTGGTATGTATACTTTATTTGAAAAGACATATGATGAGGGAATCGCTTTTTTACATTTAACATGTCGAAAGTGAGCACTAAAGAGTCAGTTGGATCGACTGCCCCAATCGCGGAAAGTAAAGAACTTCGTTGAGCTGGACACGACTGGAGAACCTCTAAAGCGAACATGGCGTGCAGACTCTGACCCAGATCCTCCACAATGGAGTAATTCTAGGTGGCCCTAGCATTAGGATTAATAGTCGCGCATTTAGCGGAACCTTTCGGTATCCATGGTATAGTCTCAATAGGGGGTCGCTCTATATGAAGGTCAGTATTTCCGGGAAAAGTCTTGTCCTTGGAAGTTTCGCCTTCACCATAATCATGTGACCGAGTAGCCACATGGACGTTAGAACCATCATGAAAACATTCAATGATTTTTCCCCTTCCTGGTTGCCCCCTACGGAAGTTTTAGGGTTTGAACTTGCGCCAGCAAGAAGTTGCTGCCCTTGGGGAAAAGGGTTGGTTAACACAGCTTGAGAACTAGAAGTCCCTTGCTACCCTAACAAGCGCTGAGCATCTTCAATCTTGGGGCAAATATGAGTTAAATGGTCTCCACTTACTTGCATGGAAACTTGACTTTCTTTTTAGACTCATTTCTACCACCACCAGCATTATTGTCGGATTTATTTGCATCAGGCTTCCCATCCTCGTTCTTTTTCTTACCTCGTCCTTTCTTTTTCCCATTGGAATTTTGATTTCCTTTGGGGTTATCATATTGGATGGCATTAATCGAAGAGGTTTGAGAATTCGGAGGGTTAGACGATGTGACTTGGTTGTTAGAAGCCGTTTGTAAAGACAACTGCTGCAATTGGTTCAACAATTTCACTATATTCGTGTCTACCGACCCAACAATACCATCCGTGTGGGGACTTGGCTTCAACTTAGCTACGTCAACCTTAGACCCAGGAGCATCTATCAAGTATTTTTGTAGGATCCCAGACTGAGAGTAGATCAATTCTAATTGTTGGGCTCTAAAAATGACTTGCTCCTCATAATAGACTCGAGACATGGAGACATCCTTGGAGATCTCAGGTATTAAAGATTTCAAAAACCATTCGAGACGGTACTCCGAAGAGATTTCGAATTTAATGAGCCTCTTTCTCCATCTCCATTTCTGAATATGGTCAAAAATGTGAGTTGCCTTATCTTGACGAAAAGTGGCCAATAGTTTGGTTCCGGCATCATACCGGACACGCAACTAAAAATGATTTAAGAAAATATTGGCTAAGTCAGCGAAAGATGTAAAGCTGCCCCCAGGCAACTCTATATACCATTTGGCCACATTACCAATCAAGGTGCGTTGAAAGAGTCTCAACCTAATCGAGTCATCGATAAGGGAGTTAGATGAGCACCACAAATGGAATGTGGTTACACGGTCGCCTTGGTCCTCACCACTCTTCCCTTCGAATTTTGGAATGTATGAAGGGAGTTTGGTTGGGACCAGAGGCCAAGCTAGATTGTACTTGATTGGATCGTTTGTTAACTTAGTGAGATCTGGGCGTTTCAATGTTGCTAGAAACGGAAGCCTAGGAGGACCTTGGGGATTCCACCCAGACTGGGCAGAACTCCTAAAGCTCTGAAAAGATTGACCTAGATTTTGGAAGGCACCAGGCTGCCTGAAGTAACCAGTAGAACCAACTGAACCAAAAGGCGAGCTTTTTGATCCAGCAATTTTTGGAGTTTGACCAACTCCGGCTGCATATCCACCATAACCAACAAAATTTCCTCCTAAAGGATTATAAGGAGTTGATAACCCCTGATACAGATTCCAAGCTGAAGCAAAGGGAGGAATACTTTGAAATGAACTAACTGTGGTGTACAGCCTATTCCCATGTTGGCCGAAAAATGGATTCCCAGTTCTCGCGCCACTAACCCCAGGGTTAGTCCAACCTTGGAAAGGATTTTTGCTTTGTCTTATATAAGAAAAAGGCATGGATCCTACCGTTGGGTTGGAATATGGTATATGACCACCTCCGAAACAAAAACCTTGGAATGAAGTCGATCCACTCATCATGGACGTGGTGGCACCAAACAGAACTGAAGGAATACCCTGAGAATGGGCGCCAAATGGGAAGAATCCTGAACCAAAAGCATTGGTTTTGGAATTTCCACTTGTGGACGGAATGGAGGTAGACCCAACTAAAGATGTACTAGAAAAAGACCTGAATAGAGAAGTGGAGGGGATGGAAATAGTTCCTCCCCCTTGTACAGATATTGGAGTCTGTATAGTCGTAGCACTTGTAGAAGCCATGCTTCCAGTAGTGGTCATCGATGGTAAGCGCGTAGTGTAACCTGGACTTGACGGTCTATGCGTTGGAGTCCCAACGTATTGTAATATGTGTGGATGACTAGACAGTAGGGGAGAATTCAGATCCGCTAATGACTCTGAGAGTTCTTCTACCTCTATGTTATTCTCCGCTTGTAAGCAAACTCGAGAAAGAACTGGATTGTTCCTCTCTTGTTCCGCGGAAGTGCCAGGCCTTGCTTGAATACTAATGCCCCCGAGAGGAGGATCAATCCCCGATGCGTCAACTGCCATGGGATGAAACCCCAGTAGAATTACCTTTGCGCCTTCTAGGAGAAGGCTCTAAACTTGGTGGTGAAAGACCACGAAGTCTTCGAGACCGTCTAGGAGATCAGTCAACCACTTTGAATTTCTTGTTAAGATCTAACTAAAGACTCAAAAAATTGAAAGCTAGGCCAACTAAGAGCATAGAGCACACACTATAAATTCCCTAAAAATAACAGCCAGTCAAACAACTTCCAAGTATTTCCACTTCGAGTGATTAGGACCAGACACCAAAATACAAAAAAGTGAATTAAGGGGCCTTCCGAAGATAGTCTCAGATGATGAGGGCCTAGTCCTATCAACGAAGGTAACAGAGGAAGTTATGATGACATCCTAACAACAGCCTACACCGGTGCAAGCCCCCAAGCTTCCCAAGGGTGCCCTGCAGTAGTACGGTCAAGAGTGATGCAACGTTGACTTCAGGTGCCACAGGATTCCCCTCCACAACCACCTATGTAGATCCCTGGGAGTGGCAACTATGGATACCAACTCGTCACAGAAGCTAGGCGGAACAGTCATGAGGCAAGTTCGGACAAGTAGGAGAGGGGGTATCTCTCTTCCCTGTCTTCACAGACCCTTGTGCTTAACTCCCAGATCCAGAGCTTTCTTGGTCTTTCTAACGCTATTGGATTTTCACTCATTATTCAGACTCCTACATTTGATGTTTAAATGGCCTTGGAGATTTAACTCTCCACTGACCTAATCCAAGGCCCTAAAATCCTAAAACTTGTTGGTGTATGTAACTTAAAAGAAAAAAAAATAGTGAATTTCTGTTAGCGCTTGATTTTAAAATAGGCTGTTCTTTAAGTCACGAGATAACGGAAGTGAAACTAGTTGTGTTTTTGACGCAAAAGAAATTAATAAAAACCTAACTATATGCACATGCACTTGTTTTCGTTTTTCGATGAAGAGCAATTTCTATAGGGTTCAAAGGAACTTCTAATAAAACAAAATTTTCTTTTCTTTTCGTTAATTCATGCTTCACACTCAAAAAATTTAACAAAGCTATGTATGCCTAAAAAGATATGCAAATCTATCCTAATGCAACAAATATATGTTGATGCAAGATTCAAAACAACTCTAAAAACAAGAAATGAAAGTTGCTTTCTTATCAATTTTATTTTTCCACTTAAAATGTCTAGATGGAATATGAGATGCTACCATTCATTTCATCTAAACACTAAAAACAAATTTCAAGACAAACATAAAGAACTTTCATTCACTAAAAGGAAACCAAATGAAAACCAAGTTCAAGAAAGAAAAACAAAGTTTTTCAAAAAGTTTTCTTCAAAGCAACAACAAAAGAGTCTTTTCAAAAATGGTCTCAACAAAACTGAAACTTTGTAATTGAAAAATAGGCAGCAAACACTTTTGCAAGTTTACACCACACAATGGATGAAAACTCAACAAACATAAATGTGTTTGAAGATGCTCTTTAACAATCAAAAGCAGCAATGAAAGCTTTGGCAACAAAGACCAAAAAAGATTAAAAAAACAAATTTCAAGAAAGTATCAATCAACAACTTTCATGAAACAAAGAAGTAGATGGTCACAAAAAGCGGTTTTGTCAAGCAAACAAAAAGTCACCAAAAGCAAGATTCAACACAAAGATTGAGACCAATCTTTCTACCCTAATGAATCAGAGTAGCCAAGATTCCAACAAGAAATCTTGCATGCTTTAGCAAAAAAATGATGACGCTTGCAATAACAAAAACAAGACCAATACTCCTTACAATCAAAGAGAAATTGGAGTAAGATGCTTGCTGCGAAAACAAACAACTGATACTGGAAAATGACTGTCTCAAACTGAATCAAACTACTAGACAGACCTTCAAAGACACAAAGATTTAAAAATCTTGAAAATTGCAAGATATACGTGACTGTACTTATGTACAGATTGCGTGTATATGCAACTGATCCTAAGGAAACCTACGTATACACAGGTTGACTTCACGAAACAAGTGTATATACGCTTCTGTAACTAAGAAAAACAGCGTATATGAAAGATTTCAAGAAAAATAAAAAACAAAATGAAGAAACTAGCAAAACTTAGAATTCAAGAACAGACCACACAACAACAACAAGCAGACAGGCAACTGAGCCCTGATTGGCTTGAAAAACACCCAAACTAGGAACAACAAGAGTGTTGTCCCCAGTGGAGTCACCAATTCTGTTGAGGGAAATGCTCCCCTAGGGCTTTTGGGTGGAAACCCTAGTAGACTGAAAGTTGTCTATAAAGAGAAGCACATATTCACCTAGCCATTATGCTATTATAAGAAAATTCTATAGTAAGAGGGGCGTACCTTAGGTCCTATGTTCGAGAAGGTCCTTTAAGGTCCAAACCCTTCTTCAAGCCCCTTTCACTCCTTTGTCCTGCAAAACAACCAATTCCAAAGAACACAACAGTATATTGACAAAGACATATAAAGAAATCATCTTCATGTTATAAAGGAAGGTAGTTAGTTATGAACTTTAAACAACCATTCACATATGAATTCTGACATGAATATCATAAACATAAAGAAGACTTATCTCAGGAACCAAGACGTGTTTCTTTATTATAGACAAATAAAATGCATAAAAGGAATAATTTCACCTGAGTAACCTTTCGCAGGCTCCAAGCAAAGCTTCCTTCCGAATCCGTCCAACCTCAAGCCTTTAGCATATCTCCTTCCATGACTCACTCCATGATGTCATAAATAGTGGATGAACATCAAAACACAAGGAAACAAGGGTTTCCTGTACAAATGGGGGAAGCCCAGAAGGCACAAGGGTCTTCAGACCTGGTCAGGGGAAAATCTCAGTATAATAACCTTTCTCTCTCTTCTCTCCTCCCTTAGGCCTTCCCTTTGAGGTCTTTTTATACCTCTCCCAAAGTAGTTTTTTAGTTGGGAGTTGGTTGGGAACAGTTGGGCCACGGGCACTAACAGGTGATCAGCAGGTAAAACCCGCGATCTCCGCCTAAAATTAAGGAGTTTTATATTTTTTTAAGTGTTTTAATACATATACATGGGTTGGGTATATGCCTACTCGCGTATACACGTGTTTAACTCAAGGAAATGTCGCATATAAGGGATAAAACGTTGTTTTTTAAATTTTGGACCAGGTCTGGAAGGAGGGGTTGCCCTAGGCCATGAGTGCAACATCACAAACCATAATAGTGATATTTGGAGCTATAACAATATTCATTTTTAATGTTTTTAGGTTGCATGTTGATTCTGCACTTTGGATAGATCTGTACGCGGGTTTGATTTTTAAAAAGTGTGTATACACGTGGAAGTGCTTTATGGAAAGCATGTATATCAGCTATGGTTTTTTTGAATAAGATGTTTGATTATTCTAATTAGTCTTACTATGTTTTTTTTGTCTGTCAATGAAGTCTTACTTGATGATCTAGGTTTAACAATGATAATTGAAGTTGAATTGATTGATTGAAGAGTGATGATGTAGATAGTTATATGTGATTAAAGGTCTATGATGGTTCTCTGATATTTCATAGTAATTCAGTGATTGAGGGTGTAATTCAGTGATTCAGGGTGTAATTCACTATTTGTCTCAGAATGATAGTGATTTAGTTTGAGGGTTCAATATTTTGACATATGTAAACAGGTGCTTAAAGGAAGTCGCGTACACATGCGAATTTGATAAAGTAAAGTAGCATATATTTTTTGAAATTTTATTGATCAATGTTTTGAATTGGTTTAATTATTAAGTGATTTGTTACATTGATCAATTTCATTTTCTATATTTGATATTGGGCTTAAATGATGGTAGTGGGTCTAGTCTGAAAATTTGATGAAAATTGGCCTACAAGTTGTGATGTTTTGTATCAGGTGGATCCAATGTGAAAAATTATGAAACATGGTAAACGGTGGTGTTTAGGGTTGGAGCCTTCAGTAAGGGAGTCGAAACATCCTTCCAGTGGTAGCTAGTAAATGAGATTAGGGGGTACGGTCTCCCTTTTGGTGGGTGTCGGTAAATGAGATCAAGGGGTAGGATCTCCCTTTTGGTGGGTGTCGGTAAATGAGATTAGGGGAATGGAGCTCCTTTCTAGTGGGAGATGGAAAACAAAGGAAGGTTGTAGCCTTCTACAAGTGGGTTCCTACGTGCTAGTATGATCCTACACTAGTACAAGAATGTAAGAATTATTTCAACATCATAAAAAGAAGACATAGATGACAATAACAATGGCTTTTTTCCCACATTGGGTTCCCACCTAAAAATCATGGTGTTCATATGTGTTGCTTATGTGCAATGAATTATTATTTTCTTACTGTATATCTAATTTTGATGAAGTACTAAGATACTGGTTCAAGAAAAAAGCGACTGAGAAACTAAGTTGATTGGATATACGCTAGTTTTTTAAATTACAGTTGTGTACATATGCAAGTTTACTTCATAATAGGAATGTAAAGAAACCAGAATAAGAAAATTAAATCAAGTTTTGTTAAAATATTGATTCACCCCCC
>APFE031443560.1:0-30875 GCA_000404065.3 Pinus taeda
TATGTATAAGGAAAAGAAGCTAACAAGTATCATATATTGATAAAAAGGTGTTTATATATATCTTGAATGTTTATAAGATGAAACAAAGAGTTGTAATAACATAGTTTTGCACTTTGCAGAAAATATAAATATTGCATGAGATCTGAGTTGCATGAAGAATATTGTCCACATGAGATATTTGAAAATAAACTAAAATATAGTATTTACCTATCATCTAATATCAACATTAAAGATAAAAAATATATGTTAATTAAATTCAATAGATCAAGATATAGCCAATTCTTTCTAAAGCATCCTCAAAGTAAAGAAATATTTGATAATACATAGGCCATTAGGTTTTGTCACTTGTAGGTGTTGCTATCACTCAAAAGTTTCTCTAGAAGCTATAAGAATAAATAAAATGATCAAGGTAACCACAAACCAACTTTTAGGCTTAGGCACTAGCCAACCTAAGTCCAAAGAGGGTTCCTTCTATATGATTTAGCTTTGTTCGCTCGGATATTAGGCTAGTTCTTAAGGTTTAGGGGGTCTTTGATTTGTATTGAAGGTTGGGTGGTGGGGTTCTTGAAACACATGGATAGAATGATGTCTCTAGGCCATTGGGCATATGGAGTCAAAATAAGGGTAACATAACTGGATGAACCCACTAAAGGGAATGTTCGAAGCAGAAGATAGCAAAGTAGAGTGCACGTCTTTAGGCCAGAGGGATGGAAAAGTTTTTAACTAGTGTTAAAGAGAAATTAAGAATTCTCGAACTAGGATTTAAATGAAGAAGACGGGGGTAATCAGAAACAAAGGGAAATTAAGAATCCTTTGTTATATATTAAAAGAAACAACATAAACTAATGAGCAATTAAGAATTCCTTAACTTAGATTATCTGTAGAAAACATAGATTTGCCTAATTATTATAATTGAGTGTACTTAAATAAACACTAATACAATATTCCAATTATGGCATTCATATTTAGATCAACAATATGAAAAAATTTAAGAGATAACAGAAACGTGAGAAAATAATTGTCTACACTTCGCTCTATACATGAATCTTGTGAAATATCTGGCCTTTATTCATCAATCCAGCTTGTTGGCTCAGTCAATTCTCCAATAGCTTTTACAGTCTTTCGATCAAGAAATCTAAAGAAATGTCTCAGAATCCACACCTACATACCTTGAATTGTGAAGTATTTATAGTAAGGTGTGATTACAAATATATCAAACCGATTTGAGATTTAATCTAGGAATTACAAATATCTTATTGCAGGTAGATAGAGGCAACTAATGAATGACTTTCCTGTTGTCCCTTTTATTATGGTATTCCTGGTTGTTATCTTTTTCTTTAGATATTTATGCTCTTTCTATTTGAATTCATCATGATGGAGGCTTTAGTTACTTCTGTCTTTCATCTAATACTCTCTGTCACTGATACTCTTTCACTTTGATGACCTGTCTTTATCATTTTTGTGTTCCTTTTTATCGTTCAATTTAACCTTTTCATGTGTGTTTCAAGAGTAAATTCTAATTTTTTTATGTGAATCAGCATCGGGAAGTGGATTTTGATTAAGTCTTAGAATGTTTCATATTTTGTCTTCTAACTACATCTTTGGCCTCGTTCCTCTGTTTTGAACTATCACTGCTCTGTATAAGTGTCTTCTTCTCGGTTCCATGTGTGACCATTTTCATCCTCAGTTCCTTGTATAATAGTCTTCTTCTTCCAAATTTATGCTTTTAACAGGTTTCTTGGTTGATTCTTGGAGTAAACAGGGTCTACAACTACTATCATAACTGTTTATCCAAGTTGTTGCTTCGTCTAATAACCTGAAAAATTGAAAAATAATTGAGAAAGAACCGGTCTGCATGAGAGGGCATTTGAAGGCTCTCTAGCATAGGGATGCTTGGGAAAGGGGTCATATTAGAGTTTTGGATGAAATTGGAGGTGAAATTTCATCGCAAAGGTGTAGGGTGGTGTTGGAGGGTTTTATGGGTTTACACTGCAAAATTGCTGAAAGGTGAGAAAACATGGGTTTTCGAGGTTTAAAAATTTAATTGGCAAATTTTCAAATATGGTGCAAAATTCATATTTATGAAGGATGAGCAGTTTTTCGGATCGGTAGGGAGGCATTTTTTAGAACCCTTCATGCCTATTTTATGCCATGGACAGTTTTGAAGAGTGTTCACCTGATCTACGTCGTGGCTTGTCACATAGCCATAGCGGGTCGGGGGAAAACTGCCTTACTAGGTGGGTCAAGGAAGTCCATTGGGTGCGACTGATATGGCTTTGGGTTGTTGAATCTAAGCGATTTTGATCTAATGATAGTCGGCAATGAATGAGAGTTGATGGGGGACCCAGGGGTTTAATCATGGCAGTTTGGGATTAGTTTAGGGATTAATCGCAATTTTAAAGTGATCCAGTGAGGCTTAATGAGGGATTTGGAAGCTCGGTGAGGTTTAATTGTGCGATTAGGGAATCGGGTGAGGTTAATGTCACAATCAACTTAGGTTTACAGAAATTAGGTCAAGTAAGTAGAATTGTATCTCGATAGGGGTGATTTCTATAATGTTTATTTAAAACTAAGGGTTGGGGTATTTTATATAGGGATTTAGTTTATTATGGAAAAATGGTTATATAGGGGTTTATATAATAAAATTAGTAATTAACATGAAATGAGCGGAATGGTATTTTTCCTATGTCAAAAGGGTAAAAGGCACGTGATTGCGCATTTAGCTTCATAATTAAGATAAAAATACTTTTAGTGGGTTTTTAAGAGGAAAGGGGTTTATATGGGGGGGTATTCTCTTTTCCTAGGTAGATTGAGTTTAAGCCTTACAAAAGGGGTTTTTCTTAGGGTAATGAGGGGAGATGAATTTCATGAAGGGGGAATTATTTTTATGAAGGGGATTTTAGTACTTGAGTCCATAAGTCATTAAGCTGAGGGTTGCCCCTCCGAATGTTAGAGAAATGCTGTGAAACCTTTTGACTTGTATGATTTAAAAGTACTTAGAAGCTAATTATCGATAGGAAATTAGTAAGTAAAGGGGAAAAGTGAATGATGGGGAGTTAATCATATGAACTTGTAAATATTTGGTTTTTCATTCATAGTTGACCATACATGTTGAAATATGTATGTAAGCATGATGCATGTTCTTTGATCCAAGTAACTTTGTAGTTCAACAACATTTCTTCCACTTACCCATTTCTTACCTCTAACATATTTTCTTCATTTCTTTGGGTGTGTCTAGGCTAGAAAACCCTTATTCATCTATTTTTCTTTCATAGTGCAAACTATCTAATTCTAACATTATATTATCCAAGGGCTCAGATTAATCTTATGAACTCCTTTTATTTTCGCTGCCCAACTATGATCTGCCAAGATTAAACTCTTTGGTCAGATTTGATTCTCTAATCTATAAACATGAAATTCAAAGCATGGAATAACCAAGATTAAATAGTTTGATTACCATGGATTGTGGCATGAGTAAAAAGTTTCACACAATCAGTTTTTAAACAATAAATGTAAATAGTAGTGGCATTTGGACTTGCATACTTTCATGGTTTTTTTTTGGGGGGGGTTCATATATTTTCATGTTTTTTGGCCCTCTCTTATTCTTTTGTCCTTTTATTTTTCCATTAGGACATACCCTCTTTACCTTTTTAATTTTTATAATATGGAAAACATTTGCAGAAAGCAAAGGTATGTACAATATTACAAGGCTTAACCTTAGAAATTGAAAACTATGATTCCTATTGGAATTACAACCTAACAGTGGCTCCACTTGGGGATGGCATTTGATTGTGAAATGACAAGAACTTTGGAGATTAGTAGCCTTTGGATTGTTGTTGATATTGCCTTGAAAACTGTCCTTCTATGAATCTGCAATATTGATACTTATGATAGTAAATGTTTTAATTTTTAGGGCCTTCTCTTCGGGCATCAACTTCAGATACATTATCCAATCAAAACTAGTCATTTGATAATAGAATATATACAAATGAAAATTAGTAATTAGGTTCAAAGTAATGTTTCAACATTCGTCCATTCACTAGCCCACCTTTTGCATCTGTATGATCAATTCCTCTTAAGAAGAAAGCATTATTTCCTCTATAAGCATAAATGACATAGGGACCTTTCCATAGGAAATCAAATTTCCTGTGTTTTCCTTTATCTTCCCTCCTTGAGTCCTACTTGAGCACTTTGTCAACAATATAGAAACCACCAGCCTTGCTTCTCTTATCAAAAGTCTTCTTTATCTTTTCTTGCACAAATTGAGACTTGACATAACAATATTCTCTTGTTTGTTGTAGGTGAATGGTTTGGTTGATTCTTCTTAAGATACTATTTGGTTCAACCTATATTTCTTGAAATTTCTTCATTACTTGCACTCCCAAGGAGGATGGAAATACAACTTCCATTGAATAAACTAGTTGATAGGCATAAGTGCCAATTGATTTCTTAATAGTCAATCTATTTTTGCCCATAAGACATTGACTAGATTTTTATTCCAAGTTTTCTTATTTTCCTCTAGTAACTTTTTGATGATATTTGATAGACTTTTGTTTGAGGATTCAGCTAATCCATTACCTCAAGGGTAATATGGTGTGGAATGGCCAAGGGTGATATGGTATTTATTGCATAAATCTACCATTCTTTTGGATTTATAGGCTAATGCATTATTAGTAATGAGCTTCGTTGTGCATCCAAATCTAGATAAAATATTGGTTTCAAGGAAGATTATAATAACAATATCTATGGCTTTCCTTGAAGGTATGTCTTATATCTATTTCTTAAAGTAGCCTGTGGCAGTAAGGATCCATTTGCGTTGGGAAGAGGAGGGTGGGTGAATTTCACGAATGAATTCTAGACCCCATTGTTGAAAAGGTATTTTAGCAGAGATTGGCTTGAGGTATAATAGTAAGAGTTTTTTCTTCCCCTCAAAAAATTGACACTTGTGATAGGAGGTCACATATTTTTTGACATCAGAAAACAAGGTAGCCCACTAGAAACCAACTCTAAGGATTTTATCTACTGTATTCTTCTAGTAAAGGTGTCCTCCACAGTCACCTACATGAAACTCTTGTAGAACTTTGTCAGCTTCTTCTTTTAATAACCAATTGAGAAGAATACCTTCATGGTCTCTCCAAAACAAAACTTTGTCTCATATACAAAATATTAAGGATTTCATCTTTAAAAACCTGCTTTTAGTCCTTCATAATTGAGGAGGAGCTTGTAAATTTAGTAAAACATAAATAATATCGGCATACCATGGTGATTCAAGAAAGGCCTGGTTGATTAGTGGAGTTTCCATCTCCTCTTCATTATCTATTGCTGCAATAAAATTAATATCCAAGGTCTAACAGTTCGATTCAGCCATGGCTTTGGCTAAACCTTGGCCCTTGATTAACTTCGTAGGTTAATTTCCGTATCATACTCTAAGATAGTAGCAATCCACCTTCCTCTCTTTCCATCTCAACCATCCTAAGTTAGGATATCTTTTACTACTGAATTGGGAACATAGGTTACTATGTGAGAATACAAGATGTATACCTTAAAATCTTTAATGGCTTTGACCAAAGCCAAGGCTTGTTTTTCCATTATATTGTATTTCAAAGGGGTATATCTCATGTCTTGACTAAAGAAAGCAATGGGTTGTTCACAGCCTTGGTCATTTTTCTTTAATAGGACTGCAACTATTGTGTGCTTTGAAGGAAAGGAAAATAAAATGAAGTCTCTACCAAATTTAGGACTTATTAGTAGAGGCGTTTTAGTTAAGGCTAGTTTAATATCTTCAAAGAATTTCTTAGCCTCAATAGTCCAGTTATTGTGGATTCTTTTTCAATCATATTATTAAGTTATCTAGTTAATTCTGCTAGTTTAGATATAAATCTTCTAAGAAAATTGATTTTTCCTAAGAAAGCTTGTAATTCTCTAATGTTCCTGGGGTGTCTTATTTGTAAGATGACTTCTATTCTTGTAGGGTCTATTCTTATACCATCTTCCGAGATTATGTGACCTAATAACGTTCCTCCTTCTAACCCAAAAAGGGACTTTTTGGGGTTCAAGGAGATTCCAAACTTCCTGCATTTAATAAACACTTTCCTTAACTGATCTAAATGTTGATTATCAGACTTTGGAAACACAGTAATGTCATCTAGATATATCACAAGGAAATCACGAATTTCTTTAGCAAAGGCTATATCCATAGCCCTCTGGAAAGTGGAACATGCATTCATTAGCCCAAAATGAATTTTCACATACATAAAAGTGCCCCAAGGAGTAGTAAAGGTAGTCTTGGGTTTGTCATAAGGATGAACTAAGATTTGATTATAACGAGAAAACCCATCCAACAATGAGATTCTAATTGATCCAACTACTTTATGTAAAATGTGATCCTTCTTGGGGAGAGGGTAATTGTCTCTTAGCAATACTTTATTGAGGTTTCTGAGATCCACACACAGTTTTATCTCACATATTTTATTTCTTATTGGCACTATGTTTTTGACCAAATCAGAAAATTTGATTGGTGCAATTATTTTAGCATCATACATCCTCTGAATTTCTTTTTCTATCATAGGTAGTAAGATAGGATTAATCCTTCTTAGTTTTTGTTTGAAAGGTTTTTGATTTTCTTTTATAGGAATTGTGTGCTGGATGATGTTGGTGTCATAGGATTTTAGGTCCTTGTAACTCCAAGAAAACATCCCTAAATTCTTTCAACAGCTCAATGTATTTCACTTTTTCATTTGGAGGTAATGACTTTGAAACTTTGATCATTTTTGGATTATCATCAATGCCTATATTGCATTCCTCAGTGTCATATCTTAATGGTTCCATTTTAGGTTTCCTAGAAAGATCATTTGAATCAAATAAATCTTCTAGAGGGGTTAATCCCTTTCGTAAGAATTAATTCTTTAGATTAATTACTCAATTTTCTTCATTGATCATTTCATCAGTTTCCATTAGCTCTAAGTTATCTACATCCGATTCGTTAAATTTAGTTGGATTAAGTCTATCTACTTTTTCATATTCTATCTTATTTATTTCTATATTATCCTTACTGTTAAGATCTATCGATGTATTAGTATCTATGTTATTATTTACAAATTCTTATTCTGAAAGTAAAAATATATTTATCTGTTTACCATTAGTAAATTTTTCCACTTCTTCAAATTATCTGGAATTGTAGGTTTGTGGCTAACATCAGTAGTGTAATGATAGTTCAGTTGGAAAGGGTAATTTACAAGTGCTGGCAAACATTGTTAAACTGTGGGCTGGCATGTTATGTCTTCTGGGGATGACTGCAACCTTTGTTTCTAAAAAAGTATTAAGCATTTCTATAATAGTATCTCTATAGAAACTTAATATAGGGTCTTTAGTCATATCTATAGCATCAGTTTGTTTCACAATTAGTTCAGAGTCTCCCATAATAGAGACTCTTTTATCTCCTAGACTCCTAACTAACTTAAGACCTAAAATTAATGCTTCATATTCAACAATGGTATCATTCATTTGAAATTCAGTCTATATGCATGGCCTTCTCAGTAATTGTTTTCCAAGTTATATATCCACACTCTTGCTCCTGCTCCTAACCTATTTACTCATCCATCGAACTCTAAGTGCCATAATATCTCATGATCATAATTTTCTCTATCTGGTGGAACAAACTTCTCATCACTCACAATAATTAGACCTTCTTGTTCACTGAATAGCTCTGTACTCTGATTAGTCTCATTTGGTCTAGAAACTGCAATTTCTTTTGGTTCTCTATCAATATTGTCCAAAAGTGTTTCTTGTGTTTGATCAGCATTATACAAAATAGAAGAGTCAATATCTAAGTGTATGGAGTAGATGTGAAATTTTTGAGGTCGATCCTGGCTACTTACATATATTTCATTAAGGTTTATCGACATAGTTTCTTAGTTTGTCCAAAAACAAAGATTGTTGCATAAGACATATCTAGTTGAAGAGATCCCTGAAGTTTGGCTCTTCATGACCTTGATAACAACATGCCATACTTTAGTGGGATGTTAGCAACTACAATGTTGATAATAATGCTCTCGGCAGAATATTAGACTAATGTAACACATAGGTCTTTGATTAATCCTATACACTTTACTTGAGTTGAATCAAATGAGAATAAGTCTCTGTAGGGCCTTGTAATGTCTAGGTTCAATTTGTCCATTACTGGTTTGGGCATTAAATTGTGAGAGGCTCGAGAATCCAACATTGCATTGTGCAGAATCTTGTCATGGATACTAACACTTATATAAAAAGGTGGAACTCCTCCTTCTAATGGTTTTCCATTAACATCAGGACCAAATATAAGTTCTAGTTTATCATCAAACAAGTTAACTAAATCTTCATTTTCAGCAATGTTTAAGGTCTGGTTTATCTATGATTTGTAAGGTTCGTTCTTGATTAGTTCTATTAAAGGGACTGGAATCTTTAGCTTTGCTATCTCTGCTCCCAAATTGAAAGGCAAAGAGGATTTTTCTGATTGAAGGTTTTGATTTTTGGCAGCAGGGATTTAAGTAGAATTGTTTTCTTTTTCTTTAGTAGGGATCATTTTATGTGGTTTTTCAAGCGAAATTGAAGTGGATGGTTGATTAGCAGAAGGTTGATAAGAGGTTATATCTAAAATTGGGGGGGCAGAAGGATTTGGGTTTTGTCTAGGGAGAATTTGGAGGATTTTTGACACAGGGGATTATTTTACCTTACTGGGTTGATTTTTTGTTGTTTTCTTTGTCTCGTCAAGAACATCTACATTTCTTTTGCTTCTCAGGTTATATTGCTTGTGAACTTTGAAAACAGCATAGTCATATCCTTGTTTATAATCAAGTGATTAACCAGAATATACCTGTAATTGCTGGAGCATATATAGTTCCTTCTCATCTTGGGTTAGAAAAGCAATGCCTTCATCATTTACTCCCATTAAGTTGATTTGTGCATCATGCTCTAGATTTTTTGGATTAGTTGTTTCTAGATAATTCTCTTGAAACGGAGGCCATATGTTTTGATGTGGTCCATTTTTCCTTCTATTTTGGTTATTTATGAAATTTGGGTTTCTAATGGGACATTCTTATTGGTTATCCCATTTGGGTTTCCTTTCCATGTTACCTATTCTTTCCATTAGTGTTCCCATGTTTTTAGCCAAGTTATCTATTTTAAGACAAGATGGTGAAGTTTCTTCCTTAGCAGTTCTATTTTCATTTCTAACTCTAGTCCTTTTAGCTAACAAATTAGCTTCTACACTAAAAGCTACAATTTGCATCTCTTCTAATGTTGGGGGATTTCTTTCCCTAAGTTGGTATGCCATATCAATATCAAAACCATCAGGGAACATTAATAACGCTAAGTCAGGCTGGGGTCTAAGGTTAAATAGGATTGCATTATATATATATTATTGAATCTAGTGGAGTAATCTTGAACAATTTTGTTAGGTCCTCTCTCAATATTCTCATATTCTTGAAGGATTTGGAAGAGATTCTTTTTAATTTTCCACCTATCAATAAACAACCTTTGCGAATTTTCTAGTTGTACTATGTGGTTGGCACGAAATGCTTTAAACCACTTCTTGACATCACCAGTCAAATATTGGGCAAAAAGTCTCATCTAGACATCCGATTAGTCTAATTCATGTAGTTCAAAGAAGTAAGACATCCTATTTACATGTTGTTGCGCAGTGTACTAACCAATAGCATCAAACAAGGGAATCTTACTCTAATAATCTATAGGCATAGCATGAAGTTGGGCAGGTGAAACAAGAGGAGCATATATATTTTCCATTGTTCTTGGTTCGGATTGGATAAGTTTTGGGGTTGATATGATTGGGATTAATGTAGTAATGGATGATATGATAGGTCGCTTAGACATTATATGGGTGTTTTGACCCATGGATAGGACAAATGACATGACAGTTACTAGAGGACGGTATAAATGATTGGAAGCTGCAATCCATTTGGGACATCACTGAAGCACATAACATAAATTTTAGAGTGAAGCAGAGCGAACGGAATAAAACTAAATGATAGGCAGTGAGCAGGAAAAGTGAGGCTCGGTTGTTCGAGCCATAGGGTTGTGTTATAATCACTAGCCGACTTTGGGGTTTTCATAGTGAGGTTCGGGGGTAGAAAACTACATGATAGGAGAGCGAAGGGCGATATGGTGGCAGAGTAACCAATCAAGAAGAATAGTGAAGAAGGGTCACAATGGGAGAATAGTGTGGAAAGGTCGCAAGCTATTACTCATCAATTTAGTGAGTCAGGGACCATTATACAATAGACCAATAGGTTATGGGCCATTGTACAGTGAACAAAGGAGTCATGGAATTGTTACAGTAAACTACATGATAGTATGGGTTGTGGGAAACATGTTTAGCATTCAAGTGGAAGGTGTCAATTCAGTGCACATGGGCAACATTGTGCATGAATGCTATGAATTTGGAAGGTTTGTGCAGGCCATTTTGTCGGTTTCACAACATTGTAAAAGATTGTAATTTTGTAAAATATAATTAGAAAATTGTTTATTGAGTGGTCATACTTATTTTGGTAATTTCCCCTCCCATTTTTGGTATGTGTGTACACTGATTATTAATGTGTTATTCCACTGCATAAAGAAGATCAATGATTGAAAGTAATTGAAGTAGTTTTCATTGCCTAATAAGACCTAGAAGACAATTGGCTAATTGTGAAGTAGGTGTAGTTTATAAACTATAGTAGTGGGAAGCAAATGAGTTAGGCAATTTCAAAATGTGCATGTTTGATTAGAGGAAATAACTACCATATGGTTGTGATAGATGGTATAATAGATTGTCTTTTAGAAGTGGGACTTTGACAAGTGAAGCAGGAATATGACAACAATGGTTGTAGTTGGTATTGGAGTTGGGTACTATGTAGTTGGTCGCAATGCGACATTAGGAATTTTTGTAGGGGAAAGGTAGCAGGTTAGGGATGAGCTAAATGATGAAGTGTATGGTCACGAATTGTTCATAGGAAAAGATGGTGACAAACAATTTAGAAGAACACCATGTTACATGTGAATCTAGCGCGAGTCTTGAGACAATTTTCATGAAACTTATGTTAGACCATATTGATGAAATAACTTCAGGGAGGGATGCATTGAAAGTTGAAAATGTTGAGTTGATAGATAATTTCATGCAATAGGAGGAGGACCAGGAAAACCTCAAGACATGATATGAGTATCTTGAGTGGTAGTATGGGAAATATGTGAATGAAGTTAAGGACTATGAAGCTACAAAGGATCAAGGATTAGAGGAGATCATGAAGCTGCAGAAGAGTCTTGATGAGGCTCTCTATGAGATTGCAATCATGAAGAGGGAAGTTTGGGATGGACCAATTACAGGGACTGCTCATATTAAAATCAAGAACCTAATAATTATGATGGGGTGAGAAGCGAGAAGACACTTGGAAACTTTTTATGGGATATGCAGCAATACATGGAATGCTTGGGGCTTCCTAATGAAGATTCCAAGGTAAATGTAGTTTCTCAATTCATTACAAAGGATGCCAAAATGTGGTGGATGATGAAATAAGATCAGACTTCTCATGGAAATGTTGACTAAGTATCTACATGGGAAGAAATGGAGGAAGCATTGCAAACACATTTTAGCCCACAAGTTGATACTTGGGATCTAAGAACAAACATCAAGTATACTAAAAAACAAGAAGTTTATAGGCATATCAATAGGAGTTTTCGAGTGTGATCTTGGAGCTACCTGATATGGTGGAGAAAGACAAGGTATTCAACTTCATCATTGGATTGAAGCCATATGCATGCAATGAGGTGAAGAGAAAAAATATTAAAACTCTCGAGGACGAAATTTTCTGTAGTTCATATACTTGTAGATCATTATGATGAAGATACTAGAGAGAAGAAAAAGAAGTCCAAAAATCTGAAAGAGAAGTGTAAAAAGGAGGATAGTGAAAAATTAGGTGGCAAACTGAAGGTCAAGAAACCTCTAAAATGTTAGTTGTGCGTGGGGGATCAAGTGGTGAAGGATTTTCCTTCAAGACTGACAATGGAAAATCTTACATAATCTGATGGGAATAAGAAGGAAGAACTAGCGATTGAGATGATGGAGATATTGGGTGTTGTAGTAGCATGAAGGTTTTCCCAAAGTGTGATGTGAGAGGAATAACTTGGAGTATGTGGATATGAAGATTGGGTAGGGAACATTGTTCACCATGATGAAAAATGGTGCATCCCATAACATCATTAGAGAGGAGGCAGCAAGGAAATTTAGTTTGAGACTTGTTGGAAGTCAAGCTTATCTCAAGCCAAGGAAGTCCACTGGATTAAGTTATATGTACTACAGAAAATGTGGAGTTTCGCATCGGTGAGTGGCTTGGGAAGGTGAGCTTCATAGTTTAATGTCTGTATTAAACTGAAAGATATAAATAAAGAGAAGTATTATGAAATTATCATGTATTTAGTTCTTGTTAATGCATCTAATTATATTGTGTTTTGCATTTAATTTATAATGTTATTTAATGCATGAATATATGTGATTGTATTGGTTAATTGAACACAAGTAAGGATATCAGTTTATGTGGTGCTAACTATTATTGATTAGTAAGATAAGTAAAACACATGAGATAACTTGGGAAGCTATACAATACATTGTAATAGCCACGCAAAAGTACCTACAACATGGGTTAGGGTTGCACAAAGGTCAATTGTACACCTTCGTAGAGGTACTAAAGGGCGAAATAAAGGGTAAACTAACAGAACCCTAAGGCTTAGAGACTTGAGGTCAAATAGGGGCAAAGGGAATAACTAATATCATGACCATCTCACAATGCAAAAACTTGGTTCCAACATCTCCCCCATTCTAATCCGAGTGAGACTTCAGTTTGCGCTATGCGGGTTGATGCTGAAAAGGTCCAGTAGTCTAGGGGTTTGATTGGGTAACTATTGCTTAACTTGGTTCAGGGCCCACAAACCCAACAAAGGGTACTATTGCGAGGACAGGAATCTGCACGAGATATGTGTGATGTCGTATCACTATAATCCAACTAGTAAAGAGGTCAAAGACTGGTTTTATAGGAGTATCCATGAATTCGTGACATAGGAGAACAAAAATCCATAGCTGACAAAGAATCAATGGCTAGAGAGCTACTTATACAAGTGGATCGTGAAGCTAGAAGATAGCCAAGGAAGGTGGAGGCTCGACGCTCCTATTGTGTGGACCCTAGAGTTAGTGTAAATATTGGAAGCCTCTCACTATAAGATCTCTTGTGGTGTCGATCATTGGCTTGATCATATCATAGGGGGTTTGTGATAGAATCCATGGTCGATACCTCAATTAGTCATAAGGATGAACTAAGATTTGATTATAATGAGAAAACCCATCCAACAATGAGATTCTAGTTGATCCAACTACTCTCTGTAAAATGTGATCCTTCTTGGGGAGAGGGTAATTGTCTTTTAGCAATACTTTATTGAGGTTTTTGAGATCCACACACAGTTTTATCTCACCTATTTTATTTCTTATTGGCACTATGTTTTTGACCAAATCAGAAAATTTGATTGGTGAAATTATTTTAGCATCATACATCCTCTGAATTTCTTTTTCTATCATAGGTAGTAAGATAGGATTAATCCTTCTTAGTTTTTGGTTGAAAGGTTTTTGATTTTATTTTATAGGAATTGTGTGCTGGATGATGTTGGTGTCATAGGATTTTAGGTCCTTGTAACTCCAAGAAAACATCCCTAAATTCTTTCAACAGCTCAATGTATTTCACTTTTTCACTTGGAGGTAATGACTTTGAAACTTTGATCATTTTTGGATTTTCATCGATGCCTATATTGCATTCCTCAGTGTCATATCTTAATGGTTCCATTTTAGGTTTCCTAGAAAGATCATTTGAATCAAATAAATCTTCTAGAGGGGTTAATCCCTTTCGTAAGAATTAATTCTTTAGATTAATTACTCAATTTTCTTCATTGATCATTTCATCAGTTTCCATTAGCTCTAAGTTATCTACATCCGATTTGTTAAATTTAGTTGGATTAAGTCTATCTACTTTTTCATATTCTATCTTATTTATTTCTATATTATCGTTACTGTTAAGATCTATCGATGTATTAGTATCTATGTTATTATTTACAAATTCTTATTCTGAAAGTAAAAATATATTTATCTGTTTATCATTAGTAAATTTTTCCACTTCCTCAAATTATCTGGAATTGTAGGTTTGTGGCTAACATCAACAGTGTAATGATAGTTCGGTTGGAAAGGGTAATTTAAAAGTGTTGGAAAACATTGTGAAACTATGGGCTGGCATGTTATGTTTTCTAGGGATGACTGCAACCTTTGCTTCTAAAAAAGTATTAAGTATTTCTACAATAGTATCTCTATAGAAACTTAATATAGGGTCTTTAGTCATATCTATAGCATCAGTTTGTTTCACAATTAGTTCAGAGTCTCCCATAATAGAGATTGTTTTAGCTCCTAGAATCCTAACTAACTTAAGACCTAAAATTAATGCTTCATATTCAACAATGTTATCATACATTTGAAATTCAGTCTATATGCATGGCCTTCTCAGTAATTGTTTTCCAAGTTATATATCCACACTCCTGCTCCTGCTCCTAATCTATTTACTCATCCATCGAACTCTAAGTGCCATAATATCTCATGATCATAATTTTCTCTATCTCGTGGAACAAACTTCTAATCACTCACAATAATTAGACCTTCTTGTTCACTGAATAGCTTTGTAGTCTGATTAGTCTCATTTGGTCTAGAAACTGCAATTTCTTTTGGTTCTCTATCAATATTGTGTAAAAGTGTTTCTTGTGTTTGATCAGCATTATGCAAAATAAAATATTCAATATTTGAGTGTATGGAGTAGATGGGAAATTTTTGAGGTCGATCCTGGCTACTTACATATATTTCATTAAGGTTTATCGACATAGTTTCGTAGTTTGTCCAAAAACAAAGATTGTTGCATAAGACATATCTAGTTGAAGAGATCCCTGAAGTTTGGCTCTTCATGACCTTGATAACAACATGCCATACTTCAGTGGGATGTTAGCAACTACAATGTCGATAATAATTCTCTCGGCAGAATATTAGACTAATGTGACACATAGGTCTTTGATTAATCCTATACACTTGAGTTGAATCAAATGAGAATAAGTCTTTGTACGGCCTTGTAATGTCTAGGTTCAATTTCTCCATTACTGGTTTGGGCATTAAATTGTGAGAGGCTCCAGAATCCAACATTGCATTGTGCACAATCTTTTCATGGATACTAACGCTTATATAAAAAGGTGGAACTCCTCCTTCTAACGGTTTGCCATTAACATCAGGACCAAATATAAGTTCTAGTTTATGATCAAACAAGTTAACTAAATCTTCATTTTCAGCAATGTTTAAGGTCTGATTTATCTGTGATTTGTAAGGTTCGTTCTTGATTAGTTCTATTAAAGGGACTGGAATCTTTAGCTTTGCTATCTCTACTCCCAAATTGAAAGGCAAAGAGGATTTTTTTGATTGAAGGTTTTGATTTTTGGCAGCAGGGATTTGAGTAGAATTGTTTTCTTTTTCTTTATTAGGGATCATTTTATGTGGTTTTTCAAGCGAAATTGAAGTGGATGGTTGATTAGCAGAAGGTTGATAAGAGGTTATATCTAAAATTGTGGGGCCAGAAGGATTTGGGTTTTGTCTAGGTAGAATTTGGAGGATTTTTGACACAGGGGATTATTTTACCTTACTGGGTTGATTTTTTGTTGTTTCCTTTGTCTCGTCAAGAAAATCTACATTTCTTCTGCTTCTTAGGTTATATTGCTTGTGAACTTCGAAAACGACATAGTCATATCCTTGTTTATAATCAAGTGATTAACCAGAATATACCTGTAATTGCTGGAGAATATATAGTTCCTTCTCATCTTGGGTTAGAAAAACAATGCCTTCATCATTTACTCCCATTAAGTTGATTTGTGCATCATGCTCTAGATTTTTTGGATTGGATGTTTCTAGATAATTCTCTTGAAACGGAGGCCGTATGTTTTGATGTGGTCCATTTTTCCTTCTGTTTTGGTTATTTATGAAATTTGGGTTTCTAATTGGAGGTTCTTGTTGGTTATCCCATTTGGGTTTCCTTTCCATGTTACCTATTCTTTCCATTAGTGTTTCCATTTTTTTAGCCAAGTTATCTATTTTAAGACAAGATGGTGAAGTTTCTTCCTTAGCAGTTCTATTTTCATTTCTAACTCTAGTCCTTTTAGCTAACAAATTAGCTTCTACACTAAAAGCTACAATTTGCATCTCTTCTAATGTTGGGGGATTTCTTTCCCTAAATTGGTATGCCATATCAATATCAAAACCATCAAGGAACATTACTAACGCTAAGTCAAGCTGGGGTCTAAGGTTAAATACGATTGCATTATATATATATTATTGAATCTAGTGGAGTAATCTTGAACAGTTTTGTTAGGTCCTCTCTAAATATCCTCATATTCTGAAAGGATTTGGAAGGGATTCTTTTCAATTTTCCACCTATCAATAAACAACCTTTGGTAATTCGCTAGTTCTACTATGTGGTTGGTAGGAAAGGATTTAAACCACTTCTTGACATCACTAGTCAAAGATTGGGCAAAAAGTCTCATCTAGACATCCGATTAGTATAATTCATGTAGTTCAAAGAAGTAAGACATCCTATTTACATGTTGTTGTGCAGTGTACTGACCAATAGCATCAAACAATGGAATCTTACTCTAATAATCTATAGGAATAACATGAAGTTGGGCAGGTAAAACAAGAGGAGCATATCTATTTTCCATTGTTCTTGGTTCGGATTGGATAAGTTGTGGGGTTGATATGATTGGGATTAATGTAGTAATGGATTATATGATAGGTCGCTTAGACATTATATGGGTGTGTTGACCCATGGATAGGAAAAATGACACGACGGTTACTAAAGGACGGTATAAATGATTGGAAGGTGCAATCCATTTGGGACATCACCGAAGCACATAACATAAATTTTAGAGTGAAGCAGAGCGAACGGAATAAAACTAAATGATAGGCAGTGAGCAGGAAAAGTGAGGCTCGGTTATTCGAGCCATAGGGTTGTGTTATAATCACTAGCCGACTTTGGGGTTTTCATAGTGAGGGTCAGTGGTAGAAAACTACATGATAGGAGAGTGAAGGGCGATAGGGTGGCAGAGTAACCCGTCAAGAAGAATAGTGAAGAAGGGTCACAATGGGAGAATAGTGTGGAAAGGTCGCAAGCTATTACTCATCAATTGAGTGAGTCAGGGACCATTATACAATAGACCAATATGTTATGGGCCATTGTACTATGAACAAAGGAGTCATGGCATTGTTAGAGTAAACTACACGATAGTATGGGATGTGGGAAACATGTTTAGCATTCAAGTGGAAGGTGTCAAGTCAGTGCACATGGGCAACATTGTGCATAAATGCTATGAATTTGGAAGGTTTGTGGAGGCCATTTTGTCGATTTCACAACATTGTAAAAGATTGTAATTTTGTAAAATATAATTAGAAAATTGTTTATTGAGTGGTCACACTTATTTTGGTAGTTTCCCCTCCCATTTTTGGTATGTGTGTACACTGATTATTAATGTGTTATTCCACTGCATAAAGAAGATCAATGATTGAAAATAATTGAAGTAGTTTTCACTGCCTAATAAGACCTAGAAGACAATTGGCTAATTGTGAAGTAGGTGTAGTTTATAAACTCTAGTAGTGGGAAGCAAATGAGTTAGGCAATTTCAAAATGTGCATGTTTGATTAGAGGACACAACTACCATATGGTTGTGATAGATGGTATAATAGATTGTCTTTTACAAATGGGACTTTGACAAGTGAAGCAGGAATATGACAACAATGGTTGTAGTTGGTATTGGAGTTGGGTACTATGTAGTTGGTCGCAATGCGACATTAGGGATTTTTGTAGGGGCAAGGTAGCAGGTTAGGGATGAGCTAAATGATGAAGTGTATGGTCACGACTTGTTCACAGGAAAATATGGTGACAGACAATTTAGAAGAACACCAGCTTACCTGTGAATCTAGCGTGAGTCTTAAGACAATTTTCATGAAACTTATGTGAGACCATATTGATGAAATAACTTCAGGGAGGGATGCATTGAAAGTTGAAAATGTTGAGTCGATAGATAAGTTCATGCAATAGGAGGAGGACCAGGAAAACCGCAGGACATGATATGAGTATCTTGAGTGGTAGTATGGGAAATATGTGAATGAAGTTAAGGACTATGAAGCTACAAAGGATCAAGGATTAGAGGAGATCATGAAGGTGCAGAAGATTCTTGATGAGGCTCTCTATGAGATTTCGATCATGAAGAGGGAAGTTTGGGATAGACCAATTAGAGGGACTACTCATATTAAAATCAAGGAACCTAATAATTATGATGGGATGAGAAGCAAGAAGACACTTGGAAACTTTTTATGGGATATGCAGCAATACATGGAATGCTTGGGGCTTCCTAATGAAGATTCCAAGGTAAATGTAATTTCTCAATTCATTACAAAGGATGCCAAAATGTGGTGGATGATGAAATAAGATCAGACTTCTCATGGAAATGTTGACTAAGTATCTACATGGGAAGAAATGGAGGAAGCATTGCAAACACATTTTAACCCACAAGTTGATACTTGGGATCTAAGAACAAACATCAAGTATACTAAAAAAAAAGAAGTTTATAGGCATATCAATAGGAGTTTTTGAGTGTGATCTTGGAGCTACCTGATATGGTGCAGAAAGACAAGGTATTCAACTTCATCATTGGATTGAAGCCATATGCATGCAATGAGGTGAAGAGAAAAAATATTAAAACTCTCGAGGAGGCAATTTTCTGTAGTTGATATACTTGTAGACCATTATGATGAAGATACTAGAGAGAAGAAAAAGAAGTCCAAAAATCTGAAAGAGAAGTCTAAAAAGGAGGATATTGAAAAAGTAGGTGGCAAACTGAAGGTCAAGAAACCTCTAAAATGTTAGTTGTGCGTGGGGGATCAAGTGGTGAAGGATTTTCCTTCAAGACTGACAATGGAAAATCTTACACAATCTGATGGTAATAATAAGGAAGAACTAGTGATTGAGATGATGGAGATATTGGGTGTTGTAGTAGCATGAAGGTTTTCCCAAAGTGTGATGTGAGAGGAATAACTTGGAGTATGTGGATATGAAGATTGGGTAGGGAACATTGTTCACCATGATGAAAAATGGTGCATCCCATAACATCATTAGAGAGGAGGCAGCAAGGAAATTTAGTTTGAGACTTGTTGCAAGTCAAACTTATCTCAAGCCAGGGAAGTCCACTGGATTAAGTTATTTCTACTACAGAAAATGTGGAGTTCCGCATCAGTGAGTGGCTTGGGAAGGTGAGCTTCATAGTTTAATGTCTGTATTAAACTAAAAGATATAAATAAAGAGAAGTATTATGAAATTATCATGTATTTAGTTCTTGTTAATGCATCTAATTATATTGTGTTTTGCATTTAGTTTATAATGTTATTTAATGCATGAATATATGTGATTGTATTGGTTAATTGAACACAAGTAAGGATATCAGTTTATGTGGTGCTAACTATTATTGATTAGTAAGATAAGTAAAACACATGAGATAACTTGGGAAGCTATACAATACATTGTAATAGCCACGCGAAAGTACCTATACCATGGGTTAGGGTTGCACAAAGGTCAATTGTACACCTTCATAGAGGTACTAAAGGGCGAAATAAAGGGTAGACTAACAGAACCCTAAGGCTTAGAGACTTGAGGTCAAGTAGGGGCAAAAGGAATAACTAATATCATGACTATCTCACAATGCAGAAACTTGGTTCCAACATCCCCCCCATACTAATTCGGGTGAGACTTCAATTCACGCTATGCGGATTGATCCTGAAAAGGTCCAGTAGTCTAGGTGTTTGATTGGGTAACTACTGCTTAACTTGGGTCAGGGCCCACAAACCCAACAAAGGGTACTATTGCAAGGACAGGAATCTACACAAGATATGTGTGATGTCGTATCACTATAATCCAACTAGTAAAGAGGTCAAAGACTGGTTTTATAGGAATATCCATGAATTCATGACATAGGAGAACAAAAATCCATAGCTGACAAAGAATCAATGGCTAGAGAGCTACTTATACAAGTGGATTGTGAAGCTAGAAGATAGCCAAGGAAGGTGGAGGCTTGACGCTCCTATTGTGTGGACCCTAGAGTTAGTGTAAATATTGGAAGCCTCTCACTATAAGATCTCTTGTGGTGTCGATCATTGGCTTGATCATATCATAGGGGGTTTGTGATAGAATTCATGGTCGATACCTCAATTAGTTATAGTGACATGGAGTCACTCCTTTTGTAACGTCCGTGAGGTAAGTACTGGAAGTCTTCAAATACTTGGATTCAAATGTTATTGTGCGAAAAATAGGTGATGCAACTACCTTGAAGTTTGGAGGTACATGAAGTGGAAATACTACCACCTCAACCATCACCACCATCACCACCTGTGGCTTCGCCCACACCACCACCACCTCCATCGTACTTTAACACGGTAAATTCAATGAAGCTATCTTTGTTTAAGGGCTTGGGAAATGAGGACCCAAACGAGTTCTGGTTCATCATAAAAGATGTATAGGAAGCTCAGGGCATCACAGATGACCACATCAAGAAGGCAATAATGTTTAGTGCTTTAAAGGATCCTGCACTAACTTGGTACATCAATTCCTCTAACGATAACCCAAACACTAGGTTGGTAGAGACCCAAACCACGTTGAATAAAGAGCTTAGTAGGACTAAATATGAGGTGCAGTGGATTGTGGGGTTCAAGGAAGTCACGATGAAAGTAGGTGAGACATCTTAGGAATTGGATCAGAGATTGAAGGTAAAATCCATGAAGCTAATATGAACTTAAGAGATGGACAACACCGTGAGTGGTTCGTGGCTTCACTCCTGCCTCACCTAAGGGTTGCACTGTCGCAATAGAAGATTACGACTCAGGCATAGGCCTTGGAGATTGCAATAGGACTACATGAAACAATGATGCAAGATCAAAATCTGGTTGTTCAGCAGATCCATGCGCAGTTACAAAATATTATCCTCAAAATGTAAAGTTTGAAGCAGGACAAAATAGTTCGACCGGAGGCATGCGAAGATTTATGGTGCCTGAAATGTAAAGTTCAGGGGCATGACAAATACCACTACCGAGTCTTTGCAAACTATATTTCAGGAGGAGGATCGATGCCTTTGATGTTGGAAGCCTAAGAAGCACTAAGTGCAGGGCTTGTGTTGTGGTTTGGTATATGTCAGGTAGCAGGGAAACATATGACTGATAATTATCATTTGCTGTAGAAGTTTGTACAAACACTACAACAACTATTCTACAAATTCTATAGGTGAGTAGGGCACGATCACCACAATTGCCGATGTTATGAATTGATGATGGAGAGAACACCAGCCTATAGATTTCACGAAGAAATGCGACCTCCTGAGTAGAACGTTCGAATGGTGGGAATAGGCTTTGAGGGGTGCAGACGAGGCTGAGGTGGAGTATGACCTAGTAGAGCTCGAGGACAGTTGATCTGTTACAATTATGGAGGACCATGACACTAAGCCCGTGAATGCACTAACCCAACACGTTAGTCATGAAAATATTGTATTTAGTGTTATCATGAGATGGAGGACTATCCTACACTGATAGTGAGGATACATGACAAAGGGTGCTACCACAACAACTGACTCAGAACCTTCAAATGATGAGGATTGAGCCTCGCGAAGGGGATCCAAATGTGAATATAGTGCTCCTAAGTGGAATTGCAACGAGCGACGATAAGGGGAAACAACCTGAAGATAACGCATGGGTTCGCAAAGCTCCAACGAACGAGGTTGAATTTGATTGGGAGCATGCACGTGAAATGTTCATGGATGAAAAGAAGAGCTTGACTAAGGAATCTACCTTAGGGAGCTGGGATAAGCCTGTTTAGGAAATGGACACTTTTATGCTTAGAAACTTTCTAGAGACTTTCATGAAGCTGTTATGTGATAGCAAGGCTGCGATGGGTTTACAGGAACTTATTGATAGATTCGCCAGAAACACTTTGGTTGAACCACACGTGATATGGAGCATTGGTAAGAGTAAAGAAAGCATAGGACATGACATGAGACTGACTGCACAGATAGGAGGATATGAAATGGATGAAGTTATTCTAGATCTCGGGTTAGACACGAAGGTTTTTCCGAAGTAGAATTGGGAGCGAATGTGGGGGCCCATGCTCTAGTGGTCTCTGATTCAGTTAAGGATGGAAAATCAACAAAATATCATCCCCATGGGATAGCTGCAAGGAGTAATAGTAGATATTGAAGGCGCGAGCACACTAGCTGATTTTGAGGTAATAGAAATTGTGGATGACAACAACCCCACACTCGTTGGCATTGATTGTGCTATTGACATGAATGGGGTAATCAACCTAAAGAAGTGAAAGATGATATTTTTAAAGAAATCACTTCATGTAATAGTACCCCTAGATCTTGTCGAAGGATTGTGCTATACTGAACCAATCTGTGATTATGAAAGACATGATGATTTGGACTACATATATAAGATAATGACGCGAGACCAAGATTGGTTGAATTTGACAATGGATGGATGAATTACATGGGATCACTAGAGTTCCTACAACTTAGACTTGGACGAATAATTAGAGTGCTAGAAGAATCAAATACATGAAGTAAGCATGCTGATTTATAACATGATGACCCGCTCACTGCATTGTGTGTCATTAGAGGTAAGAAATATGCCTTCTTATGGTGGCTTGAATGATGTGGATGTGTTTTTGAATGCATTTGAGAAGGAAGCACTAGAGAAGAAACTCTTCCAGGCTTTTGATTGGGCACTACGCACTACGCTCGTGAGATGTTGGGATACGTGCAAGGGTAGTTTTAATGATTGGCACAAGTGTAGGAGGATGATAAGAACATGTTTTTGGAAGCAGAAGGTATGAGTGAAGATAATTTTGAAGGCAAGGATTATCTGTGTGCACTCTTGGCCAAATGGAATAAGACGTATGGAGCGAAGCCCAAACTTGAATGGGTGCACTTGTTCCGTCACACCCTGGATGTCATCCCGATGAACTCGTACTTGGAGATAGAGCTCCACCATGGCACAAGTGAATGGGATACTATGCACAAAGAATTCATAATGACATTAAGCTTCGAAGACAGGCTTTACTGTATTGAAGAAGTGCTACAAGAAGTTAAAGCATAGTTCTTTAGGATACCATAGGATCCTTTGGATCTGATTCAACTCAATTGGACTACTCAAGTGAGCCATGTGATGGAATGATATAATGTGACTACTCAAGAAGAAGATGAGGACCCATGAAAGATTAATATTCCTAAAACCAGGGGTCACCGCGAGAGTGAGGGACCAACGATCGAGAATCCTAATATAACTGCACCGCTAAAGACTAAATGAATAAAAATTGGTACGTAGGTGGAGCCAAAATTTGCATATGTTGGAGATTTATAGGATGGCGCAACAATATATAAGGTTGCCGAATTGCTCTGTGAATACCAGGATTTGTTCCCTACCAATTTTGTAGAGTTAACGTAGATAATAGGTGACCAGGGTGTTATGAAGATCACATTAAAACCCGATGTGAACTTGGTTAAGCAAAGACCTTACCATCTCAATCCAAAGTATAAGGAGAAGGTCTGCTTAGAGTTAGATACGATGCTCATGGTAGGCATCATTGGGCCCGTAGAATAATCTGATTAGCTAAGATGAATGGTGGTATAGCAAAGGTAGATGAATGATGATATAAGGAAATGCGTAGATCTCAGGAAGTTTAATGACACTTGCATGCATGATCCTTTCCTAACTCCATTCACTACGGAGGTATTGGATAACGTATGTGGCCAGGAAGCATATTCCTTCACTGATCATTTTTATGGGTACCACCAGATCAAAATCATGCCTGAAGATAGAAGCAATATGACCTTCGCGACTAAATGGGGATGTTTTCAGTACATTGTATATCCTTTCAGATTAAAGAATGTGCCTATGATTTTTTCACGCGTAGTCATTGTTACATTTGAAGACTTCATTCATACGTTTTTGGAGTTGTGCTCTGATGACAAGACTATGTTTTGGTAAAACACCATGTGGCAAACTTGTGTTTAATGTTAGGTACTTGTCGAAGGTACCACATTGCACTCAATTTGAAGAAATGTTTGTTTTATGTTCCTTTTGGGACTCTATTGAGTCATGTTGTTTGTAGACAGGGATTGATCATAGATCCCGCAAAGACCACAATGATATTTAATTTAAAGGCGTTGAGCAGTCTGAAATAGTTGCGCCCAACCTTGGGACATACTGGGTACTACAGGAAGTTTATCAAGGCCTATGCCAAGATTATCATGCCAATGGAGAAGTTGTTGAAAAAGGATGTGACATTCTGTTGGAACTAGGTCTGTCAGAAAAGCTTGGATGTATTGAAAGAAAAAATGGTCACCGCGCCAATTTTAGTCTTCCTGGATTGGAAGAAGGAGTTTCATGTACATGTACACGCGTCA
Organism: Pinus taeda; assembly: GCA_000404065.3. Taxonomy (NCBI): domain Eukaryota; kingdom Viridiplantae; phylum Streptophyta; class Pinopsida; order Pinales; family Pinaceae; genus Pinus; species Pinus taeda. Next base: position 24,586 of record APFE031443560.1, read on the forward strand.
TGTATAGCACTGGGAGTAGTACTAACACAGGCTGATGGAGGAGAATTGGACCATCCTAGAGCATTCACAAGTAGGAGGTTATCCAAGGCCAAGAATAACTATTCCACCATGGAGAAAAAAGGATTAGCCATGATATACGTGCTCCAAAAGTTTAGATAGTATTTGTTGGGTGGAAATTTTAAGATGTATACGAATCATTCTACATTGAAATACCTAGTCAATAAGCCTTTGTTGGGGGGTAGAACATGTAGCTGGTTTTTATTGTTCCAGGAATATGATTTTGAAGTTCTCATGAAGCCCAGACAATTAAACACAAGACCAGATCATCTATCGCACATCGAAATGGGGGAAGAGTCCACTAATTTGGAGGACGGATTACTTGACGCCCAATTATTTGCAGTGTGCGCCATGGATGGTCATTTTGAAGACATCAAACACATCCTAACAACATGAAATGCCATAGAAGGCTATGCCACCCACCATAAAAAGGATTTAGTGGTGCACGTGGCAGAATGTTCTATCATTGCGGGAAATTTGTACAAAATGGGGTCTGATGAAGTATTATGACGATATGTATCAAAGCTCGAAAGAAGAAATATCATCAGAGGCACTCATGGGGGCACTGCCAGAGGCAGTTATGTAGGAAGGGATACCATACAAAAGATCCTAGGTGCAGCGCTGTGGTGGCCAACCATCCATCAGGATTCAAAAGCCTACTACATGGCATGCGACATGTGTCAATGGACTAGGACACCATCGTGGAGAGATGAGCTACCTCTGAACCCATAGATGACGCTACAACCTTTCGAGAAATGGGAAATAGATTTTGTGGGACCCATTCAGCACCAAGGGAAGAAGACTGGAGCACGGTAAGTTATCACTGTGACTAAGTATTTGACTCAATTGACAGAGGCACATACTATGCAGGAGTACATAGGCACGATAACTTCAAAGTTTCTCTTTGAGTATGTAGTAACGTGATTTGGTTGTCCAAATATTTTGATCAGTGATCATGGTACGCACTTTCTGAAGGAAACGATAAACGCGCTTACAAAGAAATTTGAGTTATATCACCTAAAAAGTATGGCTTCTCAACCACAGGCTAATGAGATAGTGCAATCATTCAATAAGGCACTGGAGAACCCAGTGACCAAGGTTTTCAATGCTCATCGAAGTGACTGGGACCTATGCATACCTGTCGTGCTATGGGTCTATCAGACGACATGCAAAAAGTTTACTAGACAGACACCCTTTATGATTGTATATGTTGTTGAAGCATTGATGCCCATGGAATACATTGTGCCTAGTCTGCGCATAACAACACTCATGGGTATGAAAAATCGTGAAGCCCTGAAAGAGAGGCTTGCGCAACTTGCTGAGCTTCAAGAATAAAGATTTCTAGCTGGATTTCACCAACAGGTCCAAAATCATTACAAAAAAGCATGGAATGATTGGCACATTAAGGTGGGAAGCTTTAAGGTAAATGATCTAATTTTGTTTTATGACAACAAGTTTAATAAATTTTCAGGAAAATTTAGAATGCACTAGCGAGGGCCCTATGTCATTAAGGAGATTGCTGATCTTGGAGCCGTTCAGTTGGCTAAATTGAATGGAGATCCCTTTCGAGGAAAGGTGAATGGCAGCTGATTGAAGCTATACACCAGTTATCCGGCCAAGTGACTATATGAAGAGAGCATAGTCTTAGCACTCCATGCAACTGAAAAGAGAATCAAGACTATAAACTACACTGCTTGAGTTGGGGAATTGCGTGATACGAGGATTGTGCGGAATGAGGAGATGCCCCTGGGTTTGTGACAGTGCAAAGTGAGATTTGCTACGTGGGGAGAAATTTTGCAGGTCAGCTAGAAAGTGACCGTCCAATACATTGTTCATGATTTGATGATAAGAATGCAACCAAATCGAGCAGGCAACCAACATTTAAGACAAAATTTAAGTGTAAGATCCTTGGAAATCTATACCCAATTTGACGTTAATGAATTGAATGTGGGGGGAATGGTCAGATTTAAATTCAAAATGGCCTATAAATTACAGGTCGAGGCCCAATGAAAAAGGCTTGGCATTTCGAACATTGAGTTGGTGAGCTCACAAACATGCATGATCCAAACATTCTTTGAATAATTGCTTGACTACCTAGAGTTTGATATATTTCTAGAGTCTAGCCGCAATTTCGTCTATGGTTTTATCCCAGGATATAAAGCTATAGATGCTAAAGTAGTGACAACTGAAGGGGCTATGCCAGAGGTTGTTATGGAGGTAGAGAGAGCTGCTCAAGAGGTTGCATAGGTACTAGTCGAAGTTCCCAAGTCACCATGGATGCCTAGACCGAAGCCTACCCCGACTGAGGAGAAGTCAAAGGATAAGAGTAGCATGCAGGCTGCGATACCCATGCATGCATTTCCTAGAAGAAACCCACCGAACGACAAGCCCACCACACAGGAAAAAGGCAAAACTATTAACTTGGAGCCAGAGTGTTCGGTCCCTATAATACTAGTGATTACCCTATTACTATTTTACTCGTACCCCTTATTAATATTGTTGTGCCCCTATTTTCCCCATATTGTTATTACTGTGCCCCATAGAATCCCTCTATTGTTATTTTTGTGGCTTTATATTATTATTGTTAGCTCGGCTGGGTTATATTGTGACTCCTTAGACTCCTATATACAGAAAGGAGGTTTTATCATTTGAATCATCCAAAAATTGTTCATTTATGTAATGTAAGGGAGGTTGCCCCCTCGAATAGGCTAAATTCTAAGGCACTGATCTATCTTTTCTATCTTTCTTGAGCTGGTTTCATAACATTTGGTATCAGAGGTTTGGATTCCAGGGTTTCACTGCTCCAAACAAGTCACCGTGGCATTTTCACTATAACTGTTTTTCTGCGACATTTCAAAAGCTAAAAAAAAACCCAGTTAAGAAGACATCGCACTGAAGTTGATCAGAGGAAGTTGGTCCTTTTGGAGAATCCTGAATTACATTCAAAATAGGTGACCTGGGGAAAATCATCATAACTTTCTCTCTGAGCATCAGATTGAAATTTCGTAAGAAGGTAGAGAAAGAGGATGGACTATAGTTTCTTGTATATATTATTCATAGCCAAAGTTAATAACAGGACATGGCATGTCGTACAAGTTCGCTCTACTGAATTAGTCTATAATTAGGTCACTGTGGGAGATTTGGCATAACACTTCATTGGAGAATCCAATTGCGGTCAGACTGGTGGCACTGGAAAGAGCACATAGAGGGCTACCGTAGGTCACAATTTGAGAACTGGATGATGCAAAATTACAAAGATACATCAGAAGCAATATCGAGCTCCTACAAAGTGAAAAAAGGTGTGTATATTTTTTTAAATGTTTTCTTAAGCTTGGTTTGAAAATTTATTTTGAAGCAATTCAAAGGGCATAGTGAAGCATTATTATCAATAATTGATGCCCTGAAAAAAGAAAATGGAAACACCTAGTAGGCAACCTGAAAGCTCTAGCATGACTCATGAAGAAGAGGAAGAAATACAACATGATATATCAAAATTACGAGACCAAGTGCAACAAGTGTCACTTGCACAAAAAGGAACATAATCTAAGATGGATTATTTAAAGAAAGGTGTAGAAGCTAAGATGAATGACATGGAAGCTAAGATGGATGATTTGAAGATAGATTTGAAGACACACATGGAAGAATTGAAGATAAATATAAATAAGTTGCTGCAAGAATGGGTCACTAAGGGTGAAAGGGTAGTAAAGGAAACTCATGATGAGAACAAAAGAAAATCATGATTCCATAGACTCTAATGATGGATCGAAGACCCACCATATTCAAAAAATCAATATGAGGAAGTTTCATGGTAAGGATCCCGCAACATGGATATTACAGATGGAGAAATTTTCCGATCTCAATAATGTGCAAAACACTCAAAAGGTACGTATGGCAACTTTATATTTGGAACCAAATCAGTTTGTATGGTATCAATGGCTTTGCTCTCATAAACAATTTATCACTTGGGCAATTTTTATGGAAGACTTGATAGCACATTATGAGGATATAAAAAGAAACACTTTTTTTAGCCAATTGATAAGTCTCAAACAAAAGGGTTCAATAATGGAGCACATTGAGGAGTTCCAAAAATTGAACATAAGGGTAAAAGATATTCCAGAGGAGCATAGGATTGATGTGTTCATAGGGTCTTTAAAGGATAATATCCAACATGATGTTCGCCTTTGGGAACCTGATTCATTAGAGAAGGCATTCAGGTTAGCAAGAAAAATGGAAAGCAAAATTATGGCAACCAAGAAGCATACCACTCACAACTATAAAGATGGAAGTGTTTTCCCTAGTCTTCCACAACCTATAAGGTTGACACCATAACAATTGGAAGAAAAAAGAGCAAAAGGGTTGTGATAGCAAATACACTAAAGGTCATAAGTGTGCTGAGAAGAAATTATTCTACATATATTGTGAAGAGGAAGAATAAAAGGAGCAAGAAAGGTCAAAAGAAGAGGATATACTCCAAGAACAAAGCCTAGATGAAGAACAAATGAATCTGACCATATCTTGTAATGCATTGGCGGGAATTACCACTCCTCAAACCATCAAGATAGAAGGACAAATCAAGAATAAAAAGGTAATATTGTTGATTAATTCAGGAAGTACTCACAATTTTATTCATTGTAAGGTAGCAAAAGAATTTTATTGCTTCTTATATCTAGCACCAGACTGTCAAGTGATGGTTGAAAATGGAGGGAAAATAAATTCCTCTGGAAAGTACCATAATATCAAGCTATCCATGGGAGAATATGTATTGACTATCCCAATGATTTCCATTCCAATGGGAGGTGCGGATGTTGTATTAGGAGTCTAATGGCTACAAACCTTGGGTAAAATAGCTTTTAGTTTTCAAGAACTTTTCATGAAATTTTCTATGGGAGGGAAGGAAGTTGTATTAAGGGGTATTGCATGGAAACCGGGAAACATAATCAGCTCTAATGGTATGACAAGGCTTCTAAAAAAGGAACGAAAAGGTGTAATTGGACAATTATGTTCGCTAGATGTTTCCACATTGGAAACATCTATTTCTCCAGATCTCCAAATAGTCTTGGACAATCATTCCAAAATATTTGAGACTCCCAAATATCTCCCACCTATTCATGATCATGATCATGCTATAAATCTAATTCCAGGAAGTGTTCCTCCAAACATCAGGCCGTACAGATATCCGTATGCCCAAAAGAGTGAAATTGAACGTATGGTTGCAGAAATGCTAGAGGCTGGTATAATTCAACCGAGTCAAAGTTATTTCTCTGCTCCAGTAGTATTGGTGCACAATAAGGATGGATCATGGCGCATGTGTCCGGACTATAGGGAGCTCAACAAACTCACTATTAAAGATAAGTTTCCCATTCTTGTCATTGATGAATTACTGGATGAATTGCATGGATCAATTTACTTCACCAAGTTGGATCTTCGTTCAGGATATCATCAAACCAGAAAGAGGACTGAAGACATTCTGAAAACAACATTTACAACTCATGAGGGTCATTATGAATTTTTGGTCATGCCTTTTGGCCTTACCAATGCACCCTAAACATTTCAAGGTTTAATGAATTCAATTTTCAAACCATTCCTTAGAAAATTTGTGTTAGTATTCTTTGATGATATACTAATCTACACCAAGTCTTGGAAGGATCATGTTGAACATGTTGAGAGGGTGCTACAACTATTGGAGGAAAAACAATTATATGCAAAAGGATCCAAATGTTTCTTTGGAGTACAATAGTTGGAATATCTAGGTCATACTGTATCTCATGAAGGCGTTAAGGTAGACCCTAGCAAAATTAAAGCCATTAAGGAATGGACAATCCCCACATCCATAAAGCATCTGCGAGGATTTCTCCGGTTGACAAGGTATTATTGCAAGTTTTTTAAGAATTATGGGAGAATAGCAGCACCTCTAACAACACTATTGAAGAAATATGCATTTTCATGGACTCCAGAAGCAACAAAGGCCTTCGAACATCTAAAAGAGGCAATGTGCCAAGCACCTGTCTTAGCTACACTCGACATCACAAAAACCTTTATTGTTGAATGTGATGCTTCAGGAAATGGAATTGGTGACGTTTTAATGCAAGATGAAATACCCATTTCTTTTGAAAGTCATTGAGTCAAGGGAAATTTTTTACACAAAGCTATTTATGAGAAGGAAATGTTGGCAATACTCCATGCACTTAAGAAATGGTGACCCTACCTAATGGGAAGACACTTCAAGGTAAAAA
>APFE031443575.1:0-29539 GCA_000404065.3 Pinus taeda
AATTTATTTATTTTTAAATATAATTAATTTGATTCAAATAAACTAGGCAAATTTAAAATCATACCATAATCAAATTAGAACATTCCATGCTCTAACGACTCATAATTGTCAATTGTGGTCAACGATAGCTAGAAATGTCAAACATGGTCAACCAAGGTGTTTATGGTTCAATGTGGTTGTAGCTATCACAAAAAATTATGTGGTTGATATACGCTGATCAATGGAATTTTCCACCTTTTATACACCAATTAGTGTATGAAAATGACATCGATCGATGTTTATCAACCGCGTTGATAAACACCCTTATGCTATTTATGGAATAAATAAGAAAACATAATATTAGTCCACTACCTCTTCTTTCATTCTTTCAATAACCATTCTAATAAAAGAACATGGCCCTTCATTAGTATATAATGTGGCCATGTTTCCTTTTGCTTCAATAATGCATGGATGTGGACCCATACTTGTTATGGGTGTGTATATCAATACATGGACATGGACCAACACTTGCCACAAACATGTAGATCAATGCATGCACATGGAACAACACTTACGAAGAGGATGTAGATCATGAGTAGAATCTCAAAGAGGTTTGTTGGATACCCATGAGTAGAATCTCCAAGAGGTAGGTCATTATTCTCTATTTTACTTTTCTTTCATTGTTGACTCTTCATAATGTCCCATTAATGCACTTGAAACATTCACATCCAGTTTTTCATTGTCTCAATAGACTATTCATTTCCATCAATCACTCCCAACCTCTCCCAATCCACAAGGGATAATTTTTCAAGTGCATGAAGTGCCAACCCACTTTCCTTTGTAATATTCAACTCCAAATTTGTGTTCACCTCAATAAACAAACTCTTTTGTATGTAAGTCGTAATATTCACCTTCATTTTTCTCACTTTAGTAATCAAGATGCTTTTTATGAAGTCAATTCTCACTATACTTAGGCAAAGTTTCACCTTGGTTTATGTGATAATCTTCTTGAAAATGGTCCTTCGTCTAACCATGTTGTAAATTATATTACCTTCTTCCATATCCAAGAGATGCATCATAATCTCCATTTCTAACGGGCCTCTATTTTCTACAACTTGCAAATGAACGTTATTTTCAATGGTTTTATCTTCTATAATTTCCTCCTCCAAGAAGTATTTAGCTATAAATACAATTTTTTTGTCTTTCCATTTTTCACTAACATGGTGCTTTATTAGTATATAGTGTTGTCAAGTTTCTTTTTCTCCAACAATACATGGAGTTGGAGCAACATTTGATGAGAGAATGTAGATTAATGAATGGACATAGACAAACATTTTTTACAATTATGTATATCAATGTGGACATGGACTAACACTTGCCCTTAACACATAAATCATGAGTAAGATCTTCAAGACATGGACCAATACTTACCATCTAAATCTTGTTAATCCTTTAATCATTTTATTAAATGATTTGATGTTCTTTGCTATAATGTATGCTTACCACTTAAATTTTTTCTTCACATCATATTTTTATTATATACTATTCTTTGTTTATATTAAGACTTGAAATGTTAAAAAAACAAAAAAAAAAAACAAAACGAACATATCTTGAATTTCCTCAATTTATTTCATTAACACGATGAATTTAAATAAAATAAATTAAGCAAACTCAAAATTGATAATCATATAGTATATGAATTAAAAAAAATAAGAAACATTTTATAATGGAGCACCTGATCTACCTTGGAAATGCTAGATCATATTGCCTACTGCCATAATTCGATGATGAAAGAGGGTTCTCACTGGGTACAGATAGACTAGACAAAGGAGGCACAATGTGGTTGTGGGAGTTGGTAGCACCATCCGCATCTTTGAAAATATTTGCCATCAATCTTTTTGTAATTTGGATGAGTGCATTTCTAGCAACACTGGGGTTTCCAGAAACCTGAACGAGCTCCTCATTTTCGGAGGCACATTTTGGTCGCTCCTCTTTGCGAAATATGCGAATATTTGCTCCAGTGTGCTTCCGCATGTCACTGATGATGTTGCCACCTTTACCAAGAAGGCAACCAATGTGCTTTGACGGAACAAGAAGCCTTGTACAAATGCCACCTTCACGGAACAAGAAGCCTTGTACAAATGCCACCTTCGTCATTGTCATTGTCACTAGTGCTTCCACTAGTCTTAGCCTTGTACAAATGCCACCTTCGTCATTGTCATTGTCACTAGTGCTTCCACTAGTCTTTCCTTGCAATTGGAGGACTGCCTCAAGCGTAGGTGAAACACCATCATTAGCCAACTCTGTTGAAGAAACCACAATTACACGTTCATCTGAATCTGATTGTGCGTCTTCAACCTTAATACTTGCTCCTGTATCGTTCCTCATGCTTTTGATGATATTGCCGCCCTTACTTTTCTCAACAGCAGAATTCCCAGATTTCGGAGCAATGGGAAGAGCAGGGTTATAAGTAAGAGGCCATATTGAGCTTCGAGCTTCACTTCCATATCCTCCCAGTGCTGGTAAATGGCCGGAGGCATAAGTACCATTTACTCTTGGAGCACCTGAACTGTGATGAGCAAACAGTGAATCTCGTTGTGGAACATAATTTGGCGGAGTAAATAATGCGGGCACACCAGAAGGAAGGAGTGAAGTTGGGTTCGTTGCAGATAAAATATCAGTCCAAGGAATTTGCTCCTTAGGTGGGTGTTTATACAGAAAAGCTGAAACTGCATATAGTGCTTTCTTGACAGCGGTTGCATCTCCAGATATGACAACGACTTCACCAAAACTAAAAGCAGGACACACAGGTTCAACTTCAACAGGTTCAACTTCAACTTCATTCTCATTGCAATCCTTCTCCTTGTCGTTGCCTTACGGTGAGCTGAAGATTACTATCACGCGATCATCAACGCCTGGAACAGCATCTATAACTTTGATCTTCGAACGCGTCTCTCGACTCACAGATTTTATAACTTTACCCGCCTTTCCTATAACACTTCCTACCATATTAACAGGGCATAGTATGCGATACACAGTACTGTCAGCGCCAGGCAGAGTTCGCTCTCTACCAGTGCCTTCCGCCTCTTATTTCCAGAGTCATTGTTCTCTGGAACCTCATTTTCCCTGCGTGCTCGCTTTCCAATGGCAGAGTAAAACCCGTCCATTGCAGGCAATCCTTTCACTTTCACAAATAAAAACTCTCCCTCTTTTAAGGGAAAACGCTGAGCCACGAGAAGAAGTTTCGTGTATTTGAATCCTACCTGTCTTCTTGAGTCTTCCACACCCTCCCGTCCACGACACTGGATTGACCCCTTTTATATGACATGCGTTAGGGCTTATTAAAGCCGACAACTTGTTCAACCGGCACCCTCGCGTTAAGACTCACGTGTGGGGGTTAGGTTTCCACTTCAATAATAGTTATGGTTGTTTGGACAATTGGTATTAACAAGTTATAATAATAATATTTATAGTTGTTTGGACAATTGGTATTAGTAAGTTATAATATTGAGTCATAATATTGCAACAAAATCTACATATAGTTTAAGAATCTCCATAGTTAAGAATCTTGTTATATGCATTTTTAAATTTATACATGTTTAACTCATATGTTAATTCTTTAATAATAATTGTAATGATGATGTTAAAAGTTACTTTGCTTTAACTTATATATTAATTCTTTTAATAATGATTATAATGATGACGATGATGATGTTAAAAGTTATTTAATATATATATTACTAGAGAGAGGAAGAGGGGATGTATATAAGCATCTACCAACCATTTAATTTATATGGTTGCATTAGTTAATTAGTTTAAACAACTTTAATGAATTTGTAAATGATAATGTCATTAGGCTAAACCTTATAATTACCCATGAGGTTTAAACCAATCGGTTTGTGTGGCGTTTAGTCTGCACAAGGTGACAAGGGTCAAATTTCGCGGGGAAGGGTAGAAATTGAATATTCCTAAACTTGTTACTTAATTTTCTTTTTATTGTTGATTTTGTATTACTTTTGCTTTGATTATATATATTTATCTAAAATATTAATTATTTAGTTAGTTAAAAAAATGAAATTAAAAAAATAATAATAATGATAATTATTATTAATCATTAAACCATTTAGGGTTGGTAGGAGCCACAGGGGTTATTTTTTGACTCGACGATAAAATAGAGTATCAATATACATGGGTTCTCAGAGTAGCAACCAATAATCATGTAGAATATATGGCTCAATGGAAGGGTTTGGAAATAGCACCTTTTTCATCCATCTTGACTAATTATGATTACAACCACTTGTTGGCATGTTTCATTAGCACGCTTTTCCTTGTTAAAATTGAGTTATTCTACTTTATTATTTGTGGATGGATAATACCTGGATAGATAGTTAGCCTCATCTAGATCAAGGCCTTGTCTAATGATCTATATAGATGTATGAACAGTTTGAACCAGTTCATCAATCATATCTCCATGAATCTGGAAATTGTGCTCTCTTAATAATTCCCACAACCATGTCTCACATGTTCCACTCATATGTAAATTGTAATTACAAACAAGAAACTTTTTTTTTATTACATTGGTTGGCTAGGATCTATAGGGGCGAAAAAGAGGGAATCATTCAGTTCCAAGTGACTTCAATGGTCACTTCCTTCTTATCACAGTGACTCAATTTCGGAGATTTGTTTTTTGAATTTCAGGGGACAGCTCATCACGATATATTTTAGTCAATTAATGTATTATGTTATAGTATTTTAAATCTCTAGAGTTAGAATTTTGAGTGACTGAACGCTTACTTTTGAGTCTATGAATATGCCAATTATTATTCTCTTCTATAGAAGGATGGGGTAGGGAAGGTTAGGCGTTTCTCTTGTTTTGAGATGTGGAAGGCATGTTTCAAACATTGAGCTGATAATTATCATGATCACTAGAGTTATATGATTCTATAGATAACACCGTTTTTTTTAAGGTTGACGACATCATGAATGAACACTGAACAAGAAATGAGAGGAGGGCCAATTATGTCCAAATCTTAGTAGTCTGTGCACCTCTCTTACAAAAAATGGACCTAGCTTAGAAGAGAAAAAAACTACTATGCTAGAACCCCTAATGTGAATGCTCAAGAAAAGTTCGCAACTCACTGATGGGAAACTATTTTTAGTTAAATAGGGAAGGATTAACAAAAACCCAGTTGTAATAGGGCAAGTGATTTTATGTATGGTTAAGACTCGATGGTATAATCCCCCATCCAAAACTAAGCAAAGCAGTGGGTGGAGAAGAAACAAAGTCCTTGAGACCAATTCCCAATGTGAAGACACTTCATGTGCTTTAAATCAATAGTTGAAGTAAAATTTTGAAAGAAGCAAAGGGAACTCACCAAAAACCTAATTCTAAGGATGGGTTTTTGCATCTGTAGAATCTATTAATAATAAAACTAATTTCAAAACACATTACAATTAAAATACCCCTCTACACTTCCCTCATTCCACAAAAAATTTGCACATGTGTTTATGCTCCATATAACCTTCACAAATGCACAACCATATACGAAAAACTTCGTTCACACAACTACTTTGCAATATGCCCCTAAATAAGAATAAAAGAAAGGATTTGCATACTTATTATCTTAGTAAAATCTGAAAAAAGTTTTCAAATAACATCCATACACGCATAACCACCTCGGAATAACCTCGTTCGCACAACTACTTATGGACTCAATAACACCCTTTGACCAATCATTGAAATTCAAAACTCTGCACATGATACCTCTGAACATGTAGCTTTTCACAACTGCTTTCATACAATTGCTTCCATAATTTCCCAAAATTATCCTAAATAATAATAATAAAATACTAAGCCTTCATGAAATTCCTTTTTACCGCACTACACTCTTTTTTTCACATGGATTTAGAACAAAGTTTCTTTAGCACCCCCATCTATGCAAAATACCTCAATTTTCCCACACATACTTCATCCTCTACACAATAAATGCTTCACACAACAATCCCAACACTCACTATGTAAAGGACCCCAACATTCCTGCACATACTCTATACTCCGCACAATGAAACATGATAATATTAATTTGAAATTGTTCAATCCCCTTTGGGGCCTATGCAAACAATCTACAACTACAGGAATTCTCACATCATTAAAATAAACATTATCATAACAATGTCCTACAATTGTGTCAATAACTAGCTTTGCACAACCACCTTTGTACAACTACTTTTGAAGTTGCAAAAAATGTTCCTAAATATTAATTAAAAACAAAAATCCTTCCACACATTCATTTTATTTCACAAGAATTATTCTTCACAAGGATTGAAAACATATTTTATTTAGCATCCCCAAGACCCCATTTCTCTTGTACATACTTTATCCTCTAGATAGAACGTTTTGCACAATGAAACCGTACCAATTACCACATCGTTTAGCGGTATCATAATACTTACTATGGAAAGGACCCCAACTCTCCCACGCATACCTTTCGCTCCACATAAGGAAACATAATAATATTAATCCGACATTTGTTCAAACCCCCTGCTTATGCAAACAACCTGCAACCACATCATTACTAACATTATTAAATAGACACTAACATAATAATGTCCTAAAACTGGATCAATTTTCACATCATTGAGTAGAGAAATAAGATAAAAGTGACAGTGTTATAGCACTCACCATCATAATGGGTGCTCACAAAATAACTTTATTTAAATTTTTAAATGAATTGTGAGACATTGGGGAAAATGAAGATAAAACACCCTCCATATGGGAAATTATGTCCCATTAGAGCTTCCTCAACTAATTGTAAATTAGAAATAACATTTACTCTAAATATGAAAATTATTTTTTAATTTATGCAAAAATAGAAATATTGAGCAATTTCCCAAAACTTGATTAAAATTGCGAACACACAACCAAATAATGTACAGTCAATGCAACTTGATTGTGACGTAAATTTTATAGTCCTTGACGAGGTAGGGACTAATAAAACTTAACTTTTTATATTTTAATATATTTTACTTACCTCTACTTACATAACCAACAATCAAATACATAAATTTCACTAACAATAAAAAATATCATCTCTATTTATATTTCAATCTATTTCACTTATCCATTGTATCTCCCACATGGAATTCGTCATGAACACCATTTTAGGAAATATGGACACCACGTATGTAGATACAAACCTTGCAGAGGTTACCCTCATAACTAACAAATAACTATGAAAGGAATTAATATCACATTTGTGACTACTTTCCCAGGGAAGTATTTAGTAGCACTGGAGTAGCCATTGCTTTCGGCTTTCAATATCAATCTCCAATTAGATCTGTATTTGGTAATTTTGCAACACTAAATCCAACCTTTATCACTTTGCATAAAATGGAAGTGACCATTGTTAAGTAAAGTGGTCATATATATTAAAAGGCATGGCCATATTGCTTTCAATCATTGATCTGTAATAAGGGTGAACCATTCAAATGTCAAATCATAAATCTTTGTAAATCTAATTGGTTGACATCAAAGTTAGAATGTACACATCATTAAAACATGGTAAAGCACCTTGTAAAACATTATCATTTCAAAGTAAGAGTTGGACAATTCATATTTAAAATAGATAACTAATTAACCACTAAGCTATTCAATAATATTGGTAAAAAGAAGTTTCCTTACCAATAAAGAAACCTGCTTTTGTATATATGGATATAAAGAAAGTTAAGAAATTCTTGAGAAACTAATGGCTCATTGAAATATGCTTTAATTGGCAATGGATAATGAGAACAAGAAATATGCCTGAAGAAAACTTTACAATTATACAAAGCACCACCAATAATGTAAAGATACTACATTATAATCGAATGAAAATTTCTTAAAGCCCATGGAAAGGATCATGGCCCTTTATTAGTATACACTGCTTCCATATTTCCTTTCCCCAATAATGCATGGACATGGAGAATATATATCAATGCATGGACATGGACCAAAACTTTCCATGAGCACATAGATCATGAGTAGAATTTTCAGGACATGGACCAATACTTGTCATGTCAATCCTTTTAATCATTTTATTGAATTATTTGATCATGTTTGTTATAATGTATGTTTACAACTTAAATTTTTTCTTCAAATCAATTTTTTATTACATGCTAGTTTTAGTCTATATTAGGAAAATCTAATTCGAATGTTAAGAAAAAAAACGTTTTTCATTGAATTATAAATATTTCTATATCAACAATAAAACTAAGATACACAATAAAAATCTAATAAGTATATACAATAAAATTATTAAAAGGGAAATTGTTTCTATTCACTTATATAATTCTTTCATTCATGGAAAATTGTTATTATGTTTTGAATATCTATTTATTTTTTAAATTATTTATGCTATATAATTTTATATAACATTTCAAAAATACAATACAAGATAAATTATTTTACATTTTTTTAATTACAAATATAAATGTATATCTTGAATTTCGTCAATTTACTACATTAACCTAATGAATTTTGATGAAATAAATTAAGCAAACTGAAATTTGATAATCATATAATACCACATATATTTATAATATAATATGTATTTAGAAAATTAATTAAAAAATAAATAAGAAACATTTTACAATGGAGCATCTGATCTACCTTGGCAATACTAGGTGATATTTCCTTGTTCCATAACTTGATGATGAAAGAGGGATTGTATTGGACACATATACTAGACAAAGGAGGCACTATGTGGGTGTTAGTGTTGGTAGCACCATTCATATATTTCAAAATATTTTCCCTCAGTCTTTTTGTATTTTGGATGAGTGCATATCTAGCAACACTAGGGTATCCAATAACCTGAACGAGCTCCTCATTTTGGGAGGCACATTTTGGTCGCTCCTCTTTAGGAAATATGTGAATATTTTCTCTAATCATGTGCTTCCACATCTCACTGATGATGTTTCCACCTTTACCAACAAGGAAACCAAGGTGCTTTGAGAGAAGAAATCGTCTTGAACACATGGCACCTTCATCATTGTGATTGTCACTAGTGCTTCAACCAGTCTTTCCTTGCAATCGAAGGATTTCCTCAAGCATAGGTGAAACACCATCATTAGCCACCACCTGCCACTATTTTGCGTCTGAAACACACTACAAAGATAAAACCTCCATCCATACTTTTCATCATCTCTATGTCTATCCTCTAATTGATAGAAAATAAAGTTGTGGGTAAATTCAAGTCATCTAACATTCAATTCACCGACTACACACCTTTTCGCACATTCTCAGAACCACATACACACCAAAACATCAAAAATAGAAACATGATCTTTATACACTTTCAAGATAACACAAATGTATATGTGAGAAAGAGAAAAGAAAAAACATTTATGTGTAAAAATATCTCACGCACAACCACCTCCTCACTCAACAATGCCCTTCCATCAGTCATTGACACTTTAAACTGATATTAATAAATGTGGGTCGTAGATATTATGGGTAGGAAGAATTTTTTCTCTGCACACGCTACCTCCAAACAACATAGTCCGTTGTGTGCAATACACTTTCAAGCTTTTATTATATGCACTTTCACATCCTGCAGAATCTATTAATAATAAAACTAATATCAAAACACATTACAATTAAAATACCCCTCTACACTTCCCTCATTCCACACAAATTTTGCACATGAATTTATGCTTCATATAACCTTCGTACATACACAACCATCTATGCACAACTTCATTTGCACAACTACTTCGAAATATGCCCCTACATAAGAATTTAAAAAAGAATTTGCATATTTATTATCTTAGTAAACTTTGCATAACTTTTTCACATAACATCCATACACGCATAACCACTTCCACATAACTTCATCTACAGAACTAATTCTGCTCTCAATAACACCCTTTGATCAATCATTGAAATACAAAACTTTGCACACGATACCTCTAAGCATCTAGCTTTGCACAACCACTTTTACAACAACACCACCAACAATATAAAGAGACTGCATTATAATCGAATGAAAATTTCTCACAACCCATGGAAAGGAACATGGACCTTTATTAGTATACACTATTGCCATGTTTCTGTTTCCCTAATAATGCATGGATATGGAGCATATGTATCAATGCACGAACATGGACCAAAAATTGCCATGAGCACATGGATCATGAGTAGAATCTTCAAGACATGGACCATTACTTGTCATCTCAATCCTCTTAATCTTTTAAAAATTTTATTGAATGATTAGATCATATTTGTTATAATGTATGTTTACAACCTTGTCTTTTCTTCAAATCATATTTTTATCACATGCTAGTTTTAGTCTATATTATGCAAATCTAATTCAAATATTAAAAAAAAAAACATTTTTCATTGAATTGTAAACATTGCTATATCAACAATGTAACTAAGATACACAATAAAAATCTAATAAGTATCTACAATAGCATTATTGAAAGGGAAATTGTTTCTATTCACTTATATAATCCTTTCATTCATGGAAAATTGTTATTATGTTTTGAATATCTATTTATTTTTAAAATTAATTATACTATATAATTTTATATAACATTTTATAAATAAAATAGAAGATAAATTATTTTACAATTTTTTAAATTACAGATATAAAAGTATATCTTGAATTTCATCAATTTACTTCATTAACCTAATGAATTTAAATGAAATAAATTAAGAAAACTCAAATTTGATAATCATATAATACAACATATAATTATAATATGATATTTATATAGAAATTTAATTAAAAAATAAATAAGAAACATTTTACAATTGAGCATCTGATCTATCTTGACAATCCTAGATCATATTTCCTTGTGCCATAAATTGATGATGAAATAGGGATTGAAATGGGCACATATAAACTAGAAAAAGGAGGCACTATGTGGGTGTCAATGTTGGTAGCACCATCCATATCTTTAAAAATATTTTCCCTTAGACTTTTCGTAATTTGGATGAGTGCATCTCTGTAACACTCGAGTATCTAGTAACCTAAATAACCTCTTGATTTTTGCTCAAATATATAGGGAAATTATGTGTATAGTAATTCTTCCAGACTAGATAACAATTTGTGAATTATTTTTACTTTTCTTGTCTTTGTTGGCTTAACATTATTCTCCTCTTATTAATGCAAGTGTGTGTACTTCATCAAACTACTCTCAAAACATAAAACAAGGAAACAAGATACTGGCTCTCTATCAGGGCCAAAATCTCTCTTCTCTTAAGAGGAAAATTCTTCAATAAGTTTTCTCTTATTGAATATTCTTTCTTGATCAATGTCAAACCCTAGACCCTTGACTAGAAGATCCTCCATGCACAAGTCAAGTCCTTCCTTTTCTCTGCATTATGTTTCCCCTGATACTTTTTCCACCTCCTTCCAACACTTCATTCCACGATACTTCATCCTTCTAACAACACTTTGTTCTTCTTTCCACTTTTAGTATACCTTCTAGAAGGGATACTTATCTTTTCTACTTTGTGATATCCTTCACCTAAGAATACTCCTTGCTTCTGTTGATCATCCGAGTCCCTTCTTGATGTATAATGGTAGGCTTAGTGTGACAAGATTGCAACCCTAATTCTCTAATGTGTTAGAGGTACCCTGGAGAATTAGGGTCCTTTTTCCCTCGCTAGAGAGGTAGGCTTCTTCAATTGTCTTGGGAGGCCTTGTAGGCCTAGTTTCAAACCCACACCACTAGTTCCTGTACTAGTTTTCCCTGATGCAATACCCACACATTTTACCTCTTTTTCTTCACACGCGTGACTATTTCTAACCCTAGAAACAATCCTCCACCTTCACTTTTGTTCCTTCTTACTTCACTGCACTTTGGAGACCCTTTAGACTTTTTTACCTTCACTTTCTCTCGACTTCCTCCTTCACTAATTTCAGAGATTGGTTGCCTTCTCTTTGGAGGAGTGGAGAACCTCTATATATAGAGGATTGTCCCTCCTTTAGGCTGACTTGTAGGCCGACTTATTATTTTGAGGCCGACTTGACTTCCTTTTCTCTGAAGGGTTTTTTTAATGGTGACATTTCTTCTATTGGTGGTGTCTTTTCTAGGATGAGACTTAACTTTTCTTGGAGGTGACTTATTTGACTCTTATACACAATGTAACATACCGTTAAGGTATTTAACATAATTATTTTGATCTTTTGAATTACCTATAACACTTTAACATGTGATAGACCTACTTCAATGAGAAAGAAACTCATTGACATATATCATAAAAATAATATTTATTTTCTTGGATAAATACAAATATCAAAAGTATATTTATGAAGATTGAACCTAGTTACATTTCCATCAACAATTTTGGGAGGCACATTTTGGTCGCTCCTCTTTGCAAAATATGCAAATATTTTCTCCAGTATTCTTCCACATCTCACTGATGATGTTTCCACCTTTACCAAGAAGGAAACCAAGGTGCTTTAATAAAACAAGAAGTCTTGAACAAATGGCACCTTCATCATTGTCATTGTCACTAGTGCTTCCAATAGTCTTTCCTTGCAATTAGAGAATTGCCTCAAGCGTAGGTGAAACACCATCGTTAGCTACCACCTACCACTATTTTCTGTCTGAAACACACTACAAAGATAAAACCTCCATCCATATTTTTCATCATCCCGATGTCTATCCTCTGATTAATAGAAGATAAATTTGTGGGTAAATACAATTCATCTCAACATTCAATTCACCGACTACACACCTATTCACACATTCAAAAAACCACATAAACACCAAAACATCAAATATAGAAACATGATTTTCATACACTTTCAACATAACACAAATGCATATGCGCAAAACCGTAAAGCAAAAGCATTTATGTGCAAAAATATCTGATGCACAACCACCTCCAGACTCAACAATTCCCTTCCATCAGTCATTGACATTTGAAACTGATATTCATAAACATTGGTCCCAAATATCATGTGCAGGAATGATTTGTTCTCCGCACACACTACCTCCAAAAAACATAGTCTATTATGTGCTATAATATTTAAATCTTTTATTCTATGAACTTTCGCATCCCACGGAATGTATTAATTATACAATTAATATCAAAACACATTACAATTAAACGATTCCCCTACACTCCCCCCATTCCACACAAATTTTGCACATGTATTTATTCTTCATATAACCTTCGTACATGCACAACCATCTATGCGCAACTTCGCTTGCATAACTACTTTGAAATATGCCCCTAAATAAGAATTTAGAAAAGGGTTTTCATATTATCTTAGTATAATTTTCACAAGATTTTCACATAACATCCATACACACATAACTGCCTTTGCATAGCTTTTTCTGCAAAACTAATTATGCACTAAATAACACCCTTTGATCAATCATTGAAATTTGAAACTCTACAGATGATACCTCTGAACATCTAGATGTTCAAAACCACTTTCGTACAACTACTTCCATAGGTTCCAAAAATTCTCCTAGATAATAACTAAAAAATACTAAGCGTTCCACACATTTGTTTTACCGTACAACACACCTTTTCACACGTATTTAGAACATAGTTTATTTATCACCACCAATTATGTAAAATACCTTGGTTTTCCTGCACATACTTAGTGCATTGCACAATAAACGTTTCACACAACAACCCCAAGACTTACCATGCAGAGGACCCCAAGTTTCTCGTACATACAATGTACTCCGCACAAGGAAACATAATAATGTTAATTTGACATTTGTTCATTCCCCATTGCGGTGTATGAAAACAACTTACAACTATAGTAATTCTCACATCATTGAACAAGGCATTATCATAACAGTATTCTGAAATCATATCAACAACTAGCATTGCACAACCACCTTTGTACAACTAATTTGGTAGTTGTGAATTATGTTCCTATATAATAATTAAAAAGAAAAGCCTTCCACACATTCGTTTTACCACACAACACGTTTTCTTCACAAGGATTGAAAACATTGTTTATTTAGCACCCATAAAATCCCATTCCTCCTACACATACCTTTTCCTCCACATAGTGAACGTTATGCGCAATGAAACCGTACCAATTACCACATCGTTCATGAGTGTCACAATACTTACTATGCAAAGGACCCAAACTCTCCCACACATACTTTTACCTCAACACAAGGAAACATAATAATATTAATTCGACATTTGGTCAAACCCCCCCGGTGCCTATGAAAACAACCTACAACCACATCATTTCTCACATTATTGAATAAGGAACTACCATAATAATGTCTCGAAACTGCATCAGTTCTCACATCATTAAGCAAAGCACTAACATAGCAGTGAAAGTGTCAGAGCACTCAACATTGTAATGGGCACTAACAAAATTACTTTTATTTTAATTTTTAAAATTAATTGTGAGACATTGGGAAAAAGGGAAAATAAAATACCCTCCATTGGGGAAATTATGTCCCATTAGAGCTTCCTCATCTAATCAGAAATTTAAATAACATTTACTCAAATTTAAAAAATTATTCTGAATTTATGAAAAATAGAAATGTTAAACATTTTCCCAAAATTTTGATTAAAATTCCGAAAACACAACCAAATAATGGAGAGTTAATGCAACTTGACCGTGAAGTAAATTTTATAGTACTTAATGAAGTAGGCACTACTAAAACTTAACTATTTATATCTTGATATATTTTACTTACCTCTACTTACATAACAAACCATCATATACATAAATTTCACTAACAATGAAAAATATCATCTCTATTTCGGGTTCAACTTATTTCACTTCTCCATTGTATCTCCCACACGGGAATTAGTCATGAACACCGTTTTGGAAAATATGGAATTTTGTATGGACACCTCGTATGTAGATACATACCTAGCAGAGGTTACCAACGATAAATTATTCACCAAAAAACACTAGATAATGATTTTTTTCTCGAATAACATAAACCATCTTAAATAACAAATAAATTTGAAATGAATTAATATCACATGTGTGACGACCCTACCAAGGAAGTGTTTATTAGTTCCACACTAGCCACTGCTTTTGGCTTTCAATATCGATCTCTAATTTTGCATCACCAAATCCATCCTTTATCGCCTTGCATAAAATGGAAGGGACCATTGTTAAGGAAATTGGGCATGTATATTTAAAGGTGGGCCATATTGATTTCATTCATCGATCTCTAATATCGGTGAACCATTCAAACGTCAAATCATAAATCTCCATACATCTAATTGATTGACATTAAAGTCACAATGTACACAACATTAAAACATGGTG
The DNA here is from genome assembly GCA_000404065.3 of Pinus taeda. Classification (NCBI taxonomy): domain Eukaryota; kingdom Viridiplantae; phylum Streptophyta; class Pinopsida; order Pinales; family Pinaceae; genus Pinus; species Pinus taeda. The sequence continues at coordinate 15,243 of APFE031443575.1, forward strand.
AAGTACCGTGTACAAACGTTATCTTTGTTATAATATAGGTTATATACAATAACATTATTGAAAGGGAAATTGTTTCTATTCACTTATATAATTCTTTCATTCAAGGAAAATTGTTATTATGTTTTGAATATCTATTTATTTTCAAAATTATTTATATTATATAATTCTATTTAACATTTTATAAATAAAATATAAGATAAGTTATTTTACAATGTTTTAATTACAAATATAAAAGTATATCTTGAATTTTGCCAATTTACTTCATTAACTTAATGAATTTAAATGAAATAAATTAAGAAAACTCAAATTTGATAATCATATAATACAAACATATATTTATAATATAATATGTATTTACAAAATTAATTAAAAAATAAATAAGAAACATTTTACAATGAAACATCCAATCTATCTTGGAAATCCTATAAATTAAGGAAACTCAAATTTAATAATTATATAGTACAACATATCTTTATAATATAATATGTATTTAGAAAATTAATTAAAAAATAAATAAGAAACATTTTACAATGAAGCATCCAATCTATCTCGGAAATCCTAGATCATATTGCTTTGTGCCATAACTTGATGATGAAAGATGAATTGCACTTAGCACATTTAGTCTAGACAAAGGACGCACTATGTGGGTGTGGGTTTTGGTAGCACCATGCATATATTTGAAAATATTTTCCGTCAACCTTTTTGTAATTTGGATGAGTGCATCTCTAGCAACACTCGGGTATATAGTAACCTGAATGAGCTCCTCATTTTGGGATGCACATTTTGGTCGCTTCTCTTTGCGAAATATGCGAATATTTTCTCCAGTGTGCTTCCACATCTCACTGATGATGTTTCCACCTTTCCCAAGAAGTCAACTAATGTGCTTTGACAGAACAAGAAGTCTTTAACAAATGGCACCTTTATCATTTTCATTATCACTGGTGCTTCCACTAGTCTTTCCTTGCAATTGTAGGATTGTGTCAGGCATAGATGAGATGCCATCATTAGTCACCACCTGCTATTATTTTGCGTCTCAAACACACTACAAAGATAAAACCTCCATCCAGTTTTTTCATCGTCCCGATGTCTATGCTGTGATTAAGAGAAAATAAATTTGTGGGTAAATGCACTTCATCTCAGCATTCAATTCATCGACTACACACCTTTTCACGCATTCAAAAAACCACATAAGCACCAAAACATCAAATCTAGAAACATGATTTTCATACACTTTCAACATAACACAAATGCATATGCGTGAAACTGGAAAGCAAAAGCAATTATATGTAAAAATATCTCACGCAAAACCACCTCCGAACTTAACAATGCCCTTCCATCAGTCATTGACAATGGAAACTGATATTTTATAAATGTGGGCCCCAAATATCATGTGTAGGAGGCATTTGTTCTCCACACACACTACCTTCAAATTATGTAGTCTATTGTGTGCAATAAGCTTTCAAGCTTTTACTATATGCACTTTCGCATTGTGCAAAATCTATTAACAATAAAACAAATATTAAAACAAATTACAACTAAAAGACGGGGCTACACCTACCTCAATCCACACAAATTATAAACATGCATTTATTCTCCATATAACCTTCATACATGCACAATGTCTTTCACACAACTACTTTGAAATATCCCCCTAAATCAAAATTTAAGAAAGGATTTACATATTTATTATCATTGAACAAAGCATTATCATAACAGTATCTTGCAATCATATCAACAACGAGATTTCCCCAGACAACTTTGAACAACTACTTATGTAGTTGTGAAATATGTTCCTAAATAATAATTAAAAAAAATCCTTCAAGAGATTCATTTTATCGCACAACCCTTTTTCTTCACAAGGATTGAAAACATTGTTTATTTAGCATGCCTAAGTCCCCAGTTCTCCCACACATACTTTGTCCTTCACATAGTGACCATTCTACACAATGAAACCATACTAATTACAACATTGTTGATCAGTACCAAAATACTTAGTATGCAAAGGACCCCAACCCTCCCACACATACTTTTTCCTCCTCACATCAAATCCTACCTTGATTGCCTTGCATAAAATTGAAGTGACCATTATTAAGGAAAGTGGGGATATATATTTAAAGAATGGCCCTATTTCTTACATTCATCGACCTATAATAGTGGTGAACCACTCAAATCTCAAATCATAAATCTCCCCACATCTAAATGATTGATATCAAATTCGCAATGTATGCATCATTAAAACATGGTGAAGTACCCTGTACAAACGTTATCATTTCAAAATAAGAGTTGAACCAATCATATTTAAAATAGATAATTAATTAATCATTGAGCTATTCAATAATATTGGTAAAAGGAAGTTTCATTGCCGAAAATAAAAAAACTCACTTTTGAATATATAGATATAAAGAAAGTTAAGAACTCCTTGAGAAGCTAATGCCTCATTGAAAGATATTTTAATTAACAACAAATAATGAGAACAAGAAATATTTGTGAAGAAAACTTAACAATTATAGAAAACACCACCAACGATGTAAAGATACTACACTATAATCGAATGAAAAATTCTTACAGTCCATGGAAAGGAACATGGCCCTTTATTAGTAAATAATGCTCCTATGTTTCCTTTCCCCAATAATGCATGGACAGGGAGCATGTATATCAATGGATGGACATGGACCCAAACTTGCCATGAGCACATAGATCATGAGCAGACTCTTCAGGACATGGACCAATACTTGTCATCTCAATCCTCTTAATCTTTAAGCATTTTATTGAATGATTTGATAATCTTTGTTATAATGTATTTTTATAACTTAATTTTTTTCTTCAAATCATATTTTTATTACATCCTAGTTTCAGTCTATATTATGAAAATCTATTTCAAATCTTTGAAAAAAAGAAAGCATTTATCATTGAATTATAAACATGGTTATATCAACAATATAACTAAGATACACACTAAAAAGCTAATAAGTATATATAATAACATTATAGAAAGGGAAATTGTTTCTATTCACTTATATAATTATTTCATTCGTGGAAATTGTTATTATGTTTCGAATATCTATTTACTTTTAAACTTAATTATACTATATAATTTTATATAACATTTATAAATAAAATAGAGACAAATTATTTTAACAATTTTTAGTTACAAATATAAAAGTATATCTTGAATTTTGTCAATTTACTTCATTAATCCAATGAATTTAAATGAAATAAATTAAGAAAACTCAAATTTGATAATCATATAATCATCATATATTTATAATATAATATGTATTGAGAAAATTAGTAAAAAATAAATAAGAAACATTTTACAATGGAGCATTCGATCTATCTTGGAAATCCCAAATCATATATCTTGGTGCCATAACTTGATGATGAAAGCGTGATTTCACTGGGCACATATAGACTAGACAAAGGAGGCACTATGTGGGATTGGGTGTTGGATGAGCGCATCTCTAGCCTTTTGTAATTTGGATGAGTGCATCTCTAGTAGCCGGAACGAGCTCCTCATTTTGGGAGGCACATTTTGGTAGCTCCTCTTTGTGAAATATGCAAATATTTACTCAAGTGTGCTTCTGCATCTCACTGATGATGTTGCCACATTTACCAAGAAGGCAAACAATGTGATTTGAGGGAACAAGAATTCTTGAACAAATGGCACTGCCAAGATTTTCATTGTCTCTAGTCTTTCCTTGCAATTGGAAGAATGCCTCAAATGTAGGTGAAACACCATCATTAGCCACCACCTGGCACTATTTTGCATTGCATGTAAAAACAGTACATCTCAACATTTAATTCACTCACTACACACCTTTTTGCGCATTCAAAAAACCACATAAGTAACAAAACATCAAATCTAAAAACATGATTTTCCTACACTTTCAACATGACACAAACGCATATGCACGAAAACCACAAAGAAAAAGCATTTATGTGTAAAAATATCTCACGCACAACCATCTCTGGACTCAACAATTCCCTTCCATCAACCATTGATATTTGAAACTAATATTGATAAACATTCGAGGAGGTTACCCTAGAACCAAGGAGGAGGAAGGCTGACCATTCAATTTTCAAGATGACAGATGCATGATAAAGATTCGAAGATCCGTAATTGTATAATTAATTTCTATGTTGTTACCCTCAAAGTTACCAATGAAGGCAGCATACAAATCTCTAGAGAATTCAAAATTCAATACATAATTGCAAACACCAGTGCCTTAGGTGTAAGATATGTATGTATGGTGGTTGAAAGGCGGATTAAAAATCCCCATGATACCATTAATAAAAATGAATAATAAAATCCCATATGCACTATATAGTGCGGTGAATGAGAACTATGTACTCGGATCCATTTATTACATTGATAAAGGAAAATATAAACTATTTAGCAAAGTATTAAGGGCACATAGTAAATGAATAAGTTGAGTAGTATGTTAAAGGCAAGATGATATATACATGCAAAACTTAGTTAATCTGACTACTTTAGATTGTTGCATTGGCACCCATACTTATATATATATAGTACGAAGAAGTTAGAATCATTACCCATTTTCAACTTCAAAGAGGTTATCGGTGTAAATGTCGATTATATAAAAATATATTTATAAACCATTTTATTCATTTGTGGATATTGTGTTTAAGTGGGTAATTGAATAGAAAGAGAGATTATATGTATGGAATTGAGATATAACTTGTGCGTCAAAGATCTGTTAATTTTTTATTTTTTTAAATGATCTTTTCTATAGTTGAGTTTCATGGAGATGTCATAAAACAATATTACTTTTGATTACAGACCTATAACTAATGTGTTAATAGAATTTTTGTAACTGCTTTACCATCTTCCATTGTTACTTTTTTTAAAGAGATAGAACGAACATACTATTTGGAAAAATTGAAAAAAATTTGAAATTAGGAAAGGAAATAAGGAGCATTTCTAGTAGAACCACAATTGATGAGAAGAGATCATTAGTTGAATTTCTAGGTCACATAGAGGGTTTGATGGATGCTCCACATCATTCTACCTATGTTTTTTGAAATTCCTCCATGTTTAGACACATTGTGTTCTATTTTCTTCTACTTCTCCACCCATTCAACCATGAGTTACTTCTGATATTATCTAGTTAATAAACTTTAAACATTTGCATCTAATTTTTCACTCTCCATAAATTATTTAGATCCATTGGTATTATCTCAATCCATTGGGGATAATTTTTTGAGTACATGAAGTGCCAACCCAATTTCCCTTATTCTTTGCCTTTAAAATTTTGTTCACCTCAACAACCAAACTCCTTCCATTTTCCCTTAATCTTTGCCTTTAAAATTTTGTTCACCTCAACAACCAAACTCCTTTTGATGAAGTCAAATGTCACCGTACATAAGAAAAAAATTGCCATGGTTTCTATAGAAATATTTTCCATAATGGTCCTTTGTTCAACCATGAAATCTACAAAAATTACCTGCACTTTGACTTGTAAGTTTGGAAAGTTTCGATACACAATAAGGACCGTCAACTAGCTAATTCTATTTCATATTAAAGAAAGTTATATATAAAATTGTGTATTTTTAAAATCATTCTATATTGAATAAGATTGGATAAAAACATAATTACATAATCAAAAGCCAATTAGTATGTATAATAACATTATTGAAAGGGAATAAATTATTTTATCAAGATAAAGTTATTATGTTTTGAGAATCATTTTGTTAATTATTTATAAAATATAATTTTCATAATTACATATTCAAAAGCCAATTTGTATGTATAATAACGTTATTGAAAGGCAAGAAATTTCTTTTAACTTATGAAATTCTTTCATTTAGAGAAATTTATTATAAATATTCAATTATAAAAATAAATTATTTTACAATTTTTTTTAATTATAAATATAAAATTAGATATCAAATTATATGTACAATCAATTTATTTATTTTTAAATATAATTAATTTGATTCAAATAAACTAGGCAAACTTAAAATCATACCCCATATTATATATATATTTCTATAGTGGATATAATGAATTTTTTATTATTATTTGTTAAATGGAGAAATTTAAGAAACATTTTAAAGTAAATAACCTGATCTACCAAGTTCTTGGAAATTCTAAATGGTATTGTGTTGTACCATAGTTTGATGAAATAGAAATTCCACTAGGAAGATTAGATAAAGGAAGTACAGTGTCATTTTTTCGTGCACCATCTTTCTCTTTGAAAATATTTTCCTTGAACCTTCTTGTAGCTTGGATGGGTACATATCTTGTAACATTGGGCACTCCAATATGAACATGCTCCTCATTTCTAGAAGCACATTTTGGTAGCTCAACCATGATCAAGCATAGTCATCATTGGCCAACCATAATTAAATTAGAACATTCCATGCTCTAACGACTCATAATTGTCAATTGTGGTAGTTAGAAATGTCAAACATGGTCAACCAAGGTGTTTATGGTTCAATGTGGTTGTAGCTATCAGTGGAATTTTCCACCTTTTATACACCAATTAGTGTACGAAAATGACATCGATCGATGTATATCAACCACATTGGTAAACACCCATATGCTATTTATGGAATAAATAAGAAAACATAATATTCGTCCACTACCTCTTCTTTTATTCTTTCAATAACCATTCTAATAAAAGAACATGGCCCTTCATTAGTATATAATGTGTCCATGTTTCCTTTTGCTTCAATAATGCATGGTTGTGGACCCATACTTGTTATGGGTGTGTATATCAATACATGGACATAGACCAACACTTTCCACAAACATGTAGATCAATGCATGCACATGGAACAATACTTACGAAGAGGATGTAGATCATGAGTAGAATCTCCAAGAGGTTTGTTGGATGCCCATGAGTAGAATCTCCAAGAGGTAGGTCATTATTCTCTATTTTAATTTTCTTTCATTGTTGACTCTTCATAATGTCCCATTAATGCACTTGAAACATTCACATCCAATTTTTCATTCTCCCAATAGACTATTCATTTCCATCAATCGCTCCCAACCTCTCCCAATCCACAAGGGATAATTTTTCAAGTGCATGAAGCGCCAGCCCACTTTCCTTTGTAATATTCAACTCCAAATTTGTGTTCACCTCAATAACCAAACTCTTTTGTATGTAAGTCGTAATATTCACCTTCATTTTTCTCACTTTAGTAATCAAGATGCTTTTTATGAAGTCAATTCTCACTATACTTAGGCAAAGTTTCACCTTGGTTTATGTCGGAATCTTCTTGAAAATGGTCCTTCGTCTAACCATGTTGTAAATTATATCACCTTCTTCCATATCCAAGAGATGCATCATAATCTCCATTTCTAACGGGCCTCTATTTTCTACAACTTGCAAATGAACATTATTTTCAATGGTTTTATCTTCTATAATTTCCTCGTCCAAGAAGTATTTAGCTATAATTCAATTTTTTTGTCTTTCCATTTTTCACTAACATGGTGCTTTATTAGTATATAATGTTGTCAAGTTTCTTTTTCTCCAACAATACATGGAGATTGAGCAACATTTGATGAGAGAATGTAGATTAATGAATGGACATAGACAAACATTTTTTACAATTATGTATATCAATGTGGACATGGACTAACACTTGCCCTTAACACATAAATCATGAGTAAGATCTTCAAAACATGGACCAATACTTGCCATCTAAATCTTGTTAATCCTTTAATCATTTTATTAAATGATTTGATGTTCTTTGCTATAATGTATGCTTGCCACTTAAATTTTTTCTTTACATCATATTTTTATTATATACCAGTTTTTGTTTATATTAAGCCTTGAAATGTTAAAAAAAAAAAAACAAAACAAACATATCCTGAATTTCCTCAATTTATTTCATTAACCTGATGAATTTAAATAAAATAAATTAAGCAAACTCAAAATTGATAATCATATAGTATATGGATTAAAAAAATAAGAAACATTTTATAATGGAGCACCTGATCTACCTTGGAAATGCTAGATCATATTGCCTACTGCCATAATTTGATGATGAAAGAGGGTTCGCACTGGGCACAGACAGACTAGACAAAGGAGGCACAGTGTGGGTGTGGGAGTTGGAGTTGGTAGCACCATCCACATCTTTGAAAATATTTGCCCTCAATCTTTTTGTAATTTGGATGAGTGCATTTCTAGCAACACTGGGGTGTCCAGAAACCTGAACGAGCTCCTCATTTTCGGAGGCACATTTTGGTCGGTCCTCTTTGCGAAATATGCGAATATTTGCTCCAGTGTGCTTCCGCATGTCACTGATGATGTTGCCACCTTTACCAAGAGGGCAACCAATGTGCTTTGACGGAACAAGAAGCCTTGTACAAATGCCACCTTCATCATTGTCATTGTCACTAGTGCTTCCACTAGTCTTTCCTTGCAATTGGAGGACTGCCTCAAGCGTAGGTGAAACACCATCATTAGCCAACTCTGTTGAAGAAACCACAATTACACGTTCCTCTGAATCTGATTGTGCGTCTTCAACCTTAATACTTGCTCCTGTATCTTTCCTCATGCTTTTGATGATATTGCCGCCCTTACCAATCACACCTCCAATTTTATCATTTGGGCATACTATTCGAATAAGAAACTCCTCCGGACATTTCTCAACAGCAGAATTCCAAGATTTCGGAGCAATGGGAAGAGCAGGGTTATAAGTAAGAGGCCATATTGAGCTTCGAGCTTCACTTCCATATCCTCCCAGTGCTGGTAAATGGCCGGAGGCATAAGTACCATTTACTCTTGGAGCACCTGAACTGTGATGAGCAAACAGTGAATCTCGTTGTGGAACATAATTTGGCGGAGTAAATAATGCGGGCACACCAGAAGGAAGGAGTGAAGTTGGGTTCGTTGCAGATAAAATATCAGTCCAAGGAATTTGCTCCTTAGGTGGGTGTTTATACAGAAAAGCTGAAACTGCATACAGTGCTTTCTTGACAGCGGTTGCATCTCCAGATATGACAACGACTTCACCAAAACTAAAAGCACAGGCTGGCAACTCATCTTTTGGCCGTATCTGAATTTGTGCCCCGGATTCGCTCCTCAATTTTTGAATGTTATTTCCACCTTTTCCAATCAAACCTCCAATCTGGCTGTTAGCAGCCAGCAACCGAAGAAGATTGTTGAACAATAACAGAATGCACTCTAAGAAGAGCATCCTGAGCAGGACACACAGGTTCAACTTCAACTTCATTCTCATTGCAATCCTTCTCCTTGTCATTGCCTGACGGTGAGCTGAAGATTACTATCACGCGATCATCAACGCCTGGAACAGCATCTATAACTTTGATCTTCGAACGCGTCTCTCGACTCACAGATTTTATAACTTTACCCGCCTTTCCTATAACACTTCCTACGACATTAACAGGGCGTAGTATGCGATACACAGTACTGTCAGCGCCAGGCAGAGTTCGCTCTCTACCAGTGCCAGAGTTCCGCCTCTTATTTCCAGAGTCATTGTTCTCTGGAACCTCATTTTCCCTGCGTGCTCGCTTTCCAATGGCGGAGTAAAACCCGTCCATTGTAGGCAATCCTTTCACTTTCACAAATAAAAACTCTCCCTCTTTTAAGGGAAAACGCTGAGCCACGAGAAGAAGTTTCGTGTATTTGAATCCTACCTGTCTTCTTGAGTCTTCCACGCCCTCCCGTCCACGCCACTGGATTGATCCTTTTTATATGACATGCGTTAGGGCCGACAACTTGTTCAACCGGCACCCGCGCGTTAAGACTCACGTGTGTGGGTTAGGTTTCCACTTCAATAATAGTTATGGTTGTTTGGACAATTGGTATTAGGAAGTTATAATAATAATATTTATAGTTGTTTGGACAATTGGTATTAGTAAGTTATAATATTGAGTTATAATATTGCAACAAAATCTACATATAGTTTAAGAATCTCCATAGTTAAGAATCTTGTGATATGCATTTTTAAATTTATACATGTTTAACTTATATGTTAATTCTTTAATAATAATTGTAATGATGATATTAAAGGTTACTTTGCTTTAACTTATATATTAATTCTTTTAATAATGGCTCGGTTGCTGGCTGCTAACAGCCAGATTGGAGGTTTGATTGGAAAAGGTGGAAATAACATTCAAAATTTGAGGAGCAAATTTGGGGCATCTATGTTACCTCTCAGAAAATCATTATAGATGTGTTTGAAGCTTGGCAAGGTAGGCTCATGGCACTTCTTATTGAGCTTTGAAACAGTTATGGCCATGTTGTTGAGATCCTCCAACTTCATGGCATAGACAAGGCCCAATAAATATTTCTCGTTATCGGAGACCAGATACGTGATTGCTTCTGATTTGAGGATTCTCCCTCTATGTTTTAATTGAATCGATAGGGCATTGGACTGCATAAGAGATGATAGTAAGCTTTAGAAGCACTATTAATATGCTAGCTTTCATATTGTTAAAACGCAGGAAGCTTTCAATATAAGTGTATGCAATCTGGTGTGTGGGAATGTGTGGTATACACAGGTTGGCTTTTATATGCGTCTATTTTTATAATGCTGCCATCGTTTATGAATTTGCATCATTTATAGAGTTGCCATTATACCAATATAATTGATCTGATAGCCACTTAGTTATTAAGAAGATATGTAAAGCTTTTCACAAGAGTCATGCACACTTCAATGTTAAAAGGTAACTTTGAAAGAATTCGAGGAAGGTTATGTTTCACTGGTTTGAGCTAGCTTGTTGGCCAGCATTGCCTTTATTAGCATTGACATTATCACATGCAATGAATTGATGTTTAATATATGCACCATTGAGAAGTCAAAACCCCTCATTTGATAAGTTTGAGCAGTTAAGAAAATGGCCAAAATTACTAAGGTATTAGTGTTTCTAAAAACTATGATACATTCCACTAATCCAGATATAATGAAAATCAACAAGAACACATATTAAAACCTATTTGTATAATACACAGGAAAAAAAAGATTTTTTGGAACTTGAATATCAACTTCAACAAGAAGAATTACAACAGTGGAGTCATCCTTTTGAACCTATTTCTATTCAGAACATTGAAACACACTCCCATAAGTAGCAAGTTGATTCAAATCTACTACCCAATGAAGCAACAAAGTCACATGCAGATGTAGAAGTTCAGTCTGCACTTCCCAAGCCCATCATCAGACCTTGGGAAGATCTTGTACATAACAAGCACATAACAGATCTTGGATATGATAAGGAGGTTTCCTTTCATATTCTAGATTACTCAAAGCGCATTCAGTTTCAAAGTGTTGGATTCCTTCATGATAGTTCACCTTCAGTTGTTCCAGATTCTGTTCCTCTTCCACAGAAACAAAAATATATTGTTAAATGCCAACATTGTGACTGAGTTAGCCATGTGAAAGATCACTGTTTTGATCTCCATCCATGTAAGCATTGTCATAAAAATAGTCATTCTTCAAACGTATGCTTCAAAAACAAACTCCTGCAAGAACAAATATTCATCATGGATGGATCGCTTCTTGGCAATGGACTTCAACAGCCAAGAAGATATTTCGCTCATACAATAGGATTTCTTCTTGAGTATTGAAAAATATTGCAATTGAGATCTCTTCCTCTTCTCACCATGTATCTAACAAGAATACCTCTTCAAAGAATTGTGGACACTTCCTCTAACATAAGACTTCAACTTCTTACCAGTTTTGGAAGGTCTCCAGGAATTGCATGAAGCATTCCAGAGTTGGTGGTCATCCTTAAACCACTGCTGGTTGTAGACCTCGCTTTTTCAGGTTGAAGGTCTCCCTCTCCAAAGTATTAGGGACACTTCCTCTTGTAGAAGATTTCAACTTCTTGCTAGACTTAGAAGATTGGTGCGAACTGCACTAAGCATTCCAGCGTTGGTAGTCATCCTTAAACCAACCCCCTTATACCAACATTTCAGAGAGCACATTCAGCCTAGTGCTTCCATGCATTTTTGCACATTTTGTATTACATCTCTCTTCTTGGACTCATACATACCCCTTCAGATTCAGGGGGGAATGTTGGAAACATAATCCTCTATGGGTTGGTGTGGAATGTGAACAGCCACCAGAGTCTAAGAGATGTTGGAAGATGAACCCAACAAGCATGTACAATATACTATAAATGAACATATTATTAATAGTAAATGCAATATAATGTTTATCTTTCATATAGTTGTTTTCATTCCATGTGAGTTTAACATGGTTAACTCACTTATTGAGATCAATGATATCTTTGACTAGTCGCTAACTTATGAGCGATATGTGAATCTGTCAATGGAATAGAAAACAGGTGACAATATTTGGAGTACCATATTAGAAAATGTTGGGTGTGTTATAGAGGCCTTTGATTTTAGAGAAACTATTTATCTCTATGCAGATTATTTTGATTTCAGAAAGAGGGAATTAAGTTAGGAGTGTTAAAGGTTTCTCTAAATCCTAATGTATTCATGTTTTTATTCAAGTTACCATAACCAAACAAGCATTTAGAATTTTCTATTGTGGATAGTTTCCTGGAGGCAGAAGGGTATGGAATTGACATTGTGTGGGAATTCATATCGCAAGTTTTGAGGTTCCTTGCAATATTTCTCTTGTAGATATTTATTCATTTAGGCAACTATTTAGGGATTTCTGTTGGCTCTTTTCTCATGTAGTAGGGCTAGAAAGCGCATCACATATCCCAAAATGCATTTTCTATGTGCTTTATAAAACATACAAATATAATGGTATGTTCAATTGGGCTAATGTCATTTTGAATGAATTAGTTGTTCAATTACATAGATTACCCAAAAAATGGTTTCTTTATGATGTCATATCTAATAACACTTCTCATGTCAAGACGTGTTTGACGGGTTTCCCTGCAATCTTATATTTAAGTTTACCGAGGAACCAATGTAGTTTTGGTATCCTATATTTTGGAAGCGTGAAGCTTCTTTAAATATTTTCTTAATTCACGATGTATTTGTGAGGTAATTGTATTGCATGGTAACTGCACAAGAGCCTTCTCAAATTTTTGTAGAGGCTAAGGCTTTCCTACTTCGCAAGGGGGAATATGAGGAAACAGAAAGAAATATAGTTATACCAATTTATGGTTTTGAAGATAGGCCATTTCTTTTTCCAATATTTGTTCTGTATAGGTATTTTGTTTCTTAAAGTTTGTAGGAAATATCATTGTTGGCTATCTATATTTGAAAATAAAAAGAAGAGACAATTTATTTCTTTTACGTTTACTATTTGAAAAGTGACTATGAGGAATATGGCTCACACTCTCATTTTTGCAAAGTATTTGGATGCTTTCAACTTAAGTGAAGCTAAAGCTATTGAAGGTTTAGATATAGGAATAATTTTCATGGAACACCTTCAATCAATGAGATACAGGAACTTGTTTTTGAAAATTGGAGGACAAAGCGAGGAAAGTCACAGTGTATCAACAAAAGATCAAAAATCGCTAGTAGATGTTGGAAAAATTGATGAAAAAGATATTATTGTGAGAGATAAATATCTAAGTAAAGAGGAACAAACTATATGGGGCAATCTCAATCGTGCACACGTAATACTCGTATGACTTCATCTGCTAGCAAAAAATGAAAAAGAACTACTAGAAGGAAAACACTAGCTTTTGATAAGATATCAAGTGGTGAGGATGATGAAAGGTCTCCTTGTAGAGTAACTCCTGAAAGAGTGCACATGATTTAATCATTTAGATCCAAGAGTGTGCCTAAAATAGAGAGCATTGAAGAAACGGTGGACATGGAAGTTGATAGCTTTGTAATATCTAATTGGATTAGTACTTATTTGCAAGAAGATCATAAAATAATGGAGGAAATTGCTGAAGAGGAAATTAATTTTGATAACCATTTTGTCACATTGCAGGATCAAAATTATGACACGGGTAGTAACAGATTCAATATTGAAAGGATATAGCTTTCCGACAGAAAGGTTTTGATTGGGAAAAATTGAATGTTGATTTGTGTTCGGTTGTAATGCCTAGGCTGATGGAATTGTGTCAAGATGGTGGTGAAACTCTTGTGAATTACTGATCTCAATTGGGGTTCACTATAACAAAATAGGTAATTTACGCCAAATTTAGAACCATATTTTAGTGTATTTTTCTCCCCATTGGGATGATCAGCTTGGTGCTAAATCTGGCTCTATTGTACAATTTTTAAAGTGTCCTTTTTTGCACCAAATTTTGCATCTTTTTTTTACCCCAAATTTTGCATCATATTTTGCATCAAGATTTGTATTTGGTTTTACAATAGGTTTTGCTTCTAGTTTTGTGCCATTTTTTGCGTCTATTTTTGCAT
>APFE031443581.1:0-29428 GCA_000404065.3 Pinus taeda
ACATGCCTATTCACTATTAATTAATTATTCATTACTATTTATATTATTTGTATATATTTTATTCATAACATTGCTTTCCTCTTCAAAAAGATTTGTCCTCAAAGCTTATTGCTGACAAGGCATATCATTTGTTTGTCTTTGTAATCTATTCACATCTTTTGGAATGCTTCGATCTGTCATCTTCGTTGATACAAGATGATAAGATCCTCTAAGTAATAAACAGAATAGTCAAACTGAGAAAGGGTCTGACCATCCTAAATCAATCTTTTGTGGAATCTTTCAATTACTAGAAACTTGTGACGAATTGTTATCGCTGGACTAAATTGTGCACACTTCAGTGTTCTTTGGAACATAAGTTTGTTGTTTATGTTCTAAGTAATACAAATACGCGGATTGATTGAGTTGTCTGCTCTTGTGATTCGAGTGTCGATAAGGAATTCTTTTGGTTTAACCTTCCCTTATCAAGTGTGTGGCAAATCCCTGATTTACTTAAGGTACTGAGGTTGCTAAGTTGGTTAGAGAATCTTCACTTGGAATTTCCATCATTTGAATTGCAACAGTTGTGTGTGTTTTTTCTTCAACTAGCTTGTCTTCTTCTTGAGTTGTGATATTCACTGGATCATATTCATCATTTTCTTTTCAACTTGAATTTCTTCATTTGAAGATTTCGATGCTTCCTTCTCAATAAGTTGTTGTACCTTTTTTTTCAACAACTTCTTGTCCTTCTTAAGCTTCTTAATTTGTGTCGGTAATTTTTCATTCAGGTCTTTACACTGAGAAACTTCTTAATTTATATCAGTGGTGATTTTGTCCACTTCTCTTCGCATATTTTGTAGTACCTTTTTACCTTCTCGAAAGATTACTTTTGAAATATCTTGTATGTCTTCTGTTGTTACTGAATTCGACTTCAATGCGACATCTTGTAGTGTTATTTTTTTCTTGTAGGAAAATATTAAAAAGTTGTTCTTCGTATTTGAGATGACGATCCTAAAGTTCCATCCAAGGTGATCCTAGAATAATGTCACCATTCCATGGGATTGAACAAAGAATTGCGATATAAATGTATAATCCCCAATATTTAACTATAAATCAGTTATTTCATATTGTTTTTTTGTCAAAGAAGTCTAATTTTTTTATTATATTTGACTCGGGAATCACCAATTGGTTTGCAATTTTAGGGTTTATATAATTTTTATTTTCAGCAGGAGAGAGAGATAGAAATGGTAACATCTTTTCCCGTGAGAGTTCCTTTAATTCTAAATAGCACCTTAGCATAGTTGAGTGAGGTTTCTAAAAATCTTGCACTACTAATCTCCATTTTACTTTGGTCCATAATTCACAACTTTTTTTAATGATAACCTTAAACTAAAAATAATATTGAATCGCCTTTTTATAGACCTTCTTTTGAATACGTCTTTACTTTTTTAAATATAGATTTTCGCCTCTATTTTATGGGGGGGGGGGGGGGGGGGGGGGTTTTGGGGTTGGGTTAGTATAATGATATATACCTTTTTCCGTATATAGTTATTTATTTTAATTTTAATATATAAGATATATATATATAAAGTTAAATTGTATACTAATTAATTGCATATAATATAATAGTGTTGTGTGTGAATAGTTTAAATTGTATACTAAATAAGGCATATATAATATAATATAGTTAAATTGTATACTAATTAATGCATATATATATATATATATAGAGTTGGTCTCGAAACGACAATGGGGGAATAATTTGAATGGTGACATCTGCTGGAGAAATGATGAACAAGCGCATTTGTTGACATGCAACAGTTGGATTGCTGACAAGTGGTATGGATTGTGGCCGGGTACAATGGGAATGACAGTGAACTTGGTGTGGCAGCAACGCAGGTCAAGGAAGAGGGAACGACCATGGCGAATCTTGCTATAGCAGCATCCTGATGGCAGCTTGAACAACGACTTTGACGAAAGACAAACAACGATGCGAGATTTTCCTGTAGCAATTGCGGTGTGTAGTGGTGGAAGTAAGTGAGGTTGCAATTTGCATCAGCGTCTGCGTAGATAGAAAATCGACAGGAAACAGATGCGAACGAAGCGACAATAGGGGCAAGGTGTCAAGTGCCTATAGTTTGGTGGATGCAAGCACGGACATCGGTTAGACTCTGCATTGGTGGTGGTTGAGGTTTCGAAGGGGCCATGGGTAAAAAAAAAATTGTGTTTTTTGTCACCTGCTTTTTAATTGTTTTTTATATAATATTGATTTATTTTATTTGAACTTTCTAATAAATAAATATAATAATAATATAATATATTATTGTTTATATTAAACCAACAAAAAATAAATAAATAAATTATATATGTCTATTTGATTTTTTTCATTATTATTTTTTTTACTTTGTTTTTTCTTTTATACTTTTTTTCAATTTTTTTACCTTTTTTTTCATTAATGGCCAAAGACCTAAGACCTGAATGATAGAAATGGCAAAACGGAGAAACTCCAACTTTGTGTAGTGAAACGCTTCAATCGCAACAACAACAATGTTGACAAAGAGTTGAAAGCCAAAGGCCAGATTAGATTGGCTCTGTGCAGCGGTTAAGTAGCGAGAGGATCGAATAGCTCTGATACCAATGCAATGAACAAAGTTCATATGCTCAGAGGAATGCTCTGATACAGATGTAACGAACAAGGTTCGTATACTGTAATAATCTTCATACGGCTTCGAAGAAAAAGATATCCATTTTAGGACAAGTAATTATATATAAGAATATTTGAATACAAGGGAGATGATGATTACAAATGAGGGTGAGGGCCCGCTTATATACCTAGGCGAGTACCTCTTCAATAAAGGTCATGTCTTTAGAGACATGCCTATTCATTATTAACTAATTATTATTCATTATTCATTATTATTTATATTATTTGCATACATTTTATTCATAACATCACCACAAGTATAAGTGTCTAGACATGTAGAAGTCAAAGCCTTCAACCTTAGAAAAATTACTTTAATTAAAGAAATAACTAAAGTAAGTGCTTTTTGTAAGAAAAGTGAGTTCAATCTAATAAAATGAAAGGTTAATTGCATTAATGAATTAGATGAATCATAACCATTGATCGCAAGTGCTGTGAGATCTAATCTCAACCATCAATCAATTTGGAAATTAGCATTATGGATTCAATCAACAACTCAAGCTTATAAATGCAAGGCTAGGTGAAGGAGGAAAACACACAAGAGACATAGAGAGCTTGAGACACAAAGGCCTTTGACTCAATAAGAACTCAGCAAGGGTAAAAGAGGACTTTCATACAAAGATCACCTCACGGGAGGAGAGTGCACCTAGATTGCAGCGAGAGGAGGATAACCCAGCAGCCAAAGAGGACCATATAGCAAACCGACAACACTATAGCAATTGTGGGAAAACCATACAATAGTTGGGTAGGACAGTAGAAGCCTAAGCAGACTGTACAGGAACTAAGCATGGATGTAGAAGTCATGGGCAGCTAGATCTGGGCCACAAAAGTCACAGCAGGGCACGTGCAGAGTACAATTTGCGTAGGCAACCTAGTACAAGTTGTACAAGTGTGGGTTTAAGCATGGACATCCCAGAACAGGTTGTGTACAAGGGCATGAGAAAAACATATAGCCACGCAGACAACAAGTCGGGCAGGCAGAAAATAGGTTTTTCTTAAAGGGCAATTTCAACAGTTTTGTTGTAGCTTGCAATTTTCTTAGTGGGCAAGTTATTTTGCAAGTTGGGAAATCCCTTCTAAGCTTTGATCTTATTAATGGAACATTGATTTAAAGGGAAGAAACTTTTGTGTGCATCTGTGAAATTGGTGTTTACTTGCATTTGTTGATTTTTTATTTTATTTATTGTTAATACCCCAACAGTGAGGGGTGGCAAGAGGGGAAGGGGCACTTAATGGCCCTAAAGAGGACAAAGTGTTTAGGTACTCATGGGGTCTTGGTCATATACCAAATAATCAAGCAGAGGTATATGGTTTCTACCAAGAAATATTGTTAGCCAAATAACATCAGATGGACACATTTACAGTTGTGGAAGATTCTCTCTTAATCCTACGTCATCCGGTCAAAGGCTCCCTCCAAAGGAGAAATCTATAGAAAGCGTAATGAAAAGAATCAAGAAAATTCTTGAAAATATCCCATCCAAAGCATATCTCAATGTCTTAAGAGACTTCAACAGAGAAGCCAGGTAGATAGGTCACCTAAGAGGTATTCTAGGCTTCAATGTATAAGGTGACTAAAAGGCTTTTAAGGGAGGACTTGACTTAGGGACGAGGCCAAGAGCAATGGAGAGGAGGCAATGTGCTTCCCATAAACAATCCAAAGATAGGGCACGCTAGACATGGGGTTTAAGTATTAGCATGGAAAAGGGAATGTCCCAAGGTTAAGGTGTAACCAGTGTTGCGAGAGAGCCCCCCCCCCCTTTTCGATCCCACTCCCAATCCGCGCTCTGAGCAGGAGGGACTCGAGAGCGGGTCGAGAGTGCGCTCCCTGGAAAAATTTTCGCTCCCTGCCTTTTCGGGAGCGTTTTGCCTTTTTTGCAATTTTTTTTTTGTACTAATGTTCTAAATGCTATTTTTTTTAAAGAAACAAATAAATTTTGAGTGGGACAGCTTAATGATAAACTCTATGGCCCTAGTATTGATATGTTATTCATGGTAATGTTAAATTCTTAGAGTAAAAGTGACATTCTCCTTTATCTTCATTTTCATCCTTTTACTTAAATTTTTAACATTTCCATGAAATGACTCGGGATGTTTGAGAGTGGTTCCGGCCTCATTGGATTTCATATGGAGAAAGTAAAATTTTAGATTTCATTCAAAATCTAGCAGACTTATCAGTTTTTCAAGATTGGGGGATTGCAATGTTTCCATTGAATTTTGTCATGTATTAGGGTATCGAACTCGTATTTAATCAAGAGAACCAATCCCTCTAAGTACCTTGGTGTTAGTGACATTGGTTGTTGAACCCCTCTATCTTGACCTTCCTAAAAATGTACGCATCACTAAAACAAAATCTTGACTTGACATGCTGCTTTTTCTATCTTACGTTAATGCTTAGAGGGTGATATTAATGACAAAGATCCCTATACAGATATAGAGGTAATGACAAAGATATCTTTGGATATTAATGCTTAGAGGGTGATATTAATGACAAAGATCATGATTTTCGAACAAGACTAAAAAATTAGACATTTCTCGTGGTGGCAAGAGGCCCAAGCATAAGAATAAGATAATAGATTTACTTCTCTTTTCTAGTTTCTAGTAGTTTTTATAACTATTGACTCTTTCATATTTCTTATGATATTTTTTTAAACAATATATGACAATTTAAATTTGAAGTTGGCATTATAACTCATTAGTAATGAATTTATGAATATGATGCTTCATGAAAGTTGAAAGTTGTTTCATTTCATTTCATTTTATAACATTTCATTTCATGTTAGATATTATTCGTTGTAATGGTTACACTTAGCTTACAAGTACAACTTTGGTGATCATAATGATAAATGTTATATATTGAATTGAAAGCTTGAAATCTTTAAGATTTTTGAATCATGAGAGTCAATATTTTGTGTTGCTATGTTACTAATTTGTGGACGTGGTTGATGATGATATAACTTCTAATGATTGTTGTTACATGGTTCAATCTATGTTTTTATTGTTTTTTATTATCTATTCATTATTCTACATGTTTGTTGACATATAATATTAATATATTTTAATATATATATAAACACTCTGGGATTCACTCCCAAACCGGGAGCTTCTAAAAATGTCGCTCCTGCTCCCGTTTTCTCTCCCACTCCCCGCTTTCGCTCCTGCTCCCAAGTAACACTGGGTGTAACGAAAAGGTTTCAAATAATGAGTACTAACAAGGCAAAGGCACATTTTTTTATTTTTTATTTTTTTTCGAGCTCTCCTTCGCAACTATTGAACGCATGACTTAGCCTAGGTGATTGCAATTCCCAACCACCTTCCAGCGGCCCCCTGCCGCCTCAATGGAGCAAATGGATCCTCCAAAAGATGGAGATCCATCAACAGACCATCTACAGGAGCAAGAAGATACAGCAAATGCATCCGCATCTCTCATCTCTACTATTGGACCTCCAAAAAACAAGTCATCATTAACCAAGTTTGTGAAGAAACTTGATGACATTCCGAAGATATCCCTCCCTCCAACTCTCTCTCGACGAGCAACACTGTCCCTATCATAACATGGTCTGGTTGGCCAGTTCACAGGTTTGTGGCCATCCCCCAAATCTATCCAGAAATGGGTAGAAAGAAACTGGACTTCATCAATCACTTGGAAAATCTCCATAAGGTTTTGCAGAAGAGGATATTATACCTTCCATTTTGAAACAAAAGAAGATCATGATTTAATCTTCAGGAACGGCCGATACTTCATGGACATGAGAGGATTATATCTAAACCGATGGACCCCTGATTTTGATCCTGAAATGGATGTTCCCAGCGCCGTGTCAGTTTGGGTTAGACTACCGCATCTTCCTCTTCACCGTTGGGGAGATGAATTAGTAAAAACTATTGGGAATGTTGTGGGGAAATACATTGACAGATGTGAACCATAGTTTTAAAATTCGGCCGATTCGAAACGGAAACGGCCGAGTTGATCCGTTTCATTGCCCAAAAATGTGACTCGGTGGAGGAGACGGTTCAGTAGGCCGAGTCATTCAATGACTCGGCTGAGTCATCACTGACTCGGCCAACTCGACCATTTCCGTATTGACTTGGCCGAGTCATAACCAGCGGCCTGTAATTGCATCAAAACAGCGATTTGACATTTTTTTAATGAAATTTTGAAGTGTTTGCTGATTGGTTTGGACTCCAATGTGTTTTATGAATTAGTTAAATGTTATTTGGAGTCCATTCCCCCTCCCAAATCCTATTTAACACACTCAAATGCTCTCTACTATTGATATGCTATTCAAATTTCATGGTAATGTTAAATTCTTAGAGTAAAAGTGACATTCTCCTTAATCTTCATTTCCATCCTTTTACTTAAATTTTTAACATTACCATGAAATGACTCAAGTTGTTTGAGAGTGGTTTCGGACTCATTGGATTTCATATGGAGAAAGTAGAATTTTAGATTTCATTCAAAATCCAGCAAATTTATCAGTTTTTTAGGATTTCAGGGTTGGAGGATTGCAATGTTTCCATTGAATTTTGTCATGTATTAGGGTATGGAACTCGTATTTAATCAAGAGAACCAATCCCTCTATGTACCTTGATGTTAGTGACATTGGTTGTCGAACTCCTCTGGGATTCGCTCCCAAACCAGGAGCTTCTGAAAATGTCACTCCTGCTCCCGTTTTTGCTCTCACTCCCCACTTTTGCTCCTACTCCCAAGTAACACTGAGCCAGATGATGTTGGCAACTCTAGCAGTAGCCAGTAGTACTGGTCACAGACTTTTGTTATAGAGGCCATTTATAGCCTCCTTGGTTATGTGTTTTTGTTTTGATCTCTATATCATCATCGTATATGTATTGGACAATGCACTGGGTGCCATTTTGATATAATGGATATATTCATGAGCCTACTTTGATCATATGTTGTCTTCTATCTATATTCTAATGCTGTGTGTTTGGAAACATGAATGAAAATCTTTAAAATTATGTGTTTTTATAAAAAATAATTATTTAATGTATTTTTTACAACGACCGAGTCATTGAAATTGAGCCAGCCGAGTCGATACCGAGTCGGAGTTGGAGTCGGAGTCGACCCTCGGCCGAGTCGGAGTCGGAGTCAGAGTTTTAAAACATTGGTTTCTGGCACTTGTGTGTTCTATAGGCTTCAAATTTTATTAGATGGATGTTAGATCATCGTTTCTAAATGGAGATTTAACAATCGGAAGGTTTTGACTTGTCTCAAAACAAAGATTATGTGGGCAAATTTAAGAAAGCTCTTTATGCGTTAAAACAAGCTCCAAGAGCTTGGTATGCCAAGCTAGACCACCATCTTCAACAACAAGGTTTCAAAAGAGGGGTTGCTAACAACAATCTCTACATCAAGATGGAAAAGGACGGGTTATTAATTACGCTTATATATGTGCATGATCTCATTTTTGGAAGCAATAACGATGATGTGAGTCATGGATTTGTTCAAAAAATGTCAAAAGAATTTTAAATGTCAATGATTGGAGAATTATCCTTCTTCCTTAGACTACAGGTTTCTCAAATTGACGAAGGAATATTCATTGCCCAAACCAAATACCTCAAGGAAATGCTCAAGCGGTTTGGAATGGAAGAATGTGCACCAATTAGTACCCCTATGATTACTAGATGTAAGGTAAGTAAGGATAATAAATCTCTCGAAGTCAATTCACTCTTTACAGGTTTATGATTAGGAGTCTACTATACATGGCAACTTTAAGACCACATATTACACAGGCAATAGGAATGGTTGCAAGATTTCAATCAGCACCAAAGGAATCACAAATGCAAGCAATAAAGAGGATATTTCAATACATAAAGGGCACACTCAATTTTGGGCGTTCGTATCCTAAGAGTACAAATTTCACATTAACAGTGTACACAGATACTAATTTGGCAAGTAGCATTGATGACAAAAAAAGCACCATTGGGAGTGCATTCTTCCTAGGCGATGACAAAAAAGGCACCATTCGGAGTGCATTCTTCCTAGGCGATTGTCTTGTGTCTTGGTCAAGAAGAAAACAATCATCGATTTATCTTTTTAGAGTTGAAGTTGAATACACAATAGCAGCAGATTGTTGTACCCAAGTTCTCTGGATGAAACAAACTTTACAAGACATTAAAGTGGAACATGATCGTTCATTTGTCATTTTTTGTGACAACACTAGTGCAGAGTCAATATCTCAAAAAATCATGTCATGCATTCAAAAACAATGCACATTCCAATCAAGTAGCATTTCCTCATAGAACAAATCGCCAAGCAGAATGTCAATATGGAATACATTAGCACCAAATACCAGATTGTTGGCATATTTACCAAAGCTCTATATAGAGAAACCCTTTGAATATCTAAGGTAGAAATTGGGAGTGATCTCTCCTTTATCTCAATAAAGAAATCACAACCTTAGGAGGAGCACCCTTTGCTATTGATGTCAAAGGGGGAGAGAATGCAAGCATGGGGAGTAGCTGACAAAAAGTATGGAGAGAAGACAAATAAGGGGAGTAACTATCAAAAGAAGCAGATATCAAAGTATCACCATCAATAACAAAGAGAGAGATTGTTTGAAATAGTTGTTATTGATGTCAAAGGTTGTTCGAATGAAAGAGAAAGTTACATAGTCAAATAGCATATTTCGAGACCTTCCTAACAATATATGGCTCGCCTTCTAGCTCCTCATGGTTGAGGAGAAATGATTTTTTGAATATTCATTGAGGAGAAATGATTTTTTGAATATTCATTTATATATTATACATCCTACCAATTGCACAAGTCGACCCAACCAATGGACAAGTCGGCCCTACCCTAAACCCCAAAAGATCTATAAATAGATGTGAGAAGGAGATTTTTTAGCCATCACTCAAACCAATTCGGTGTTGTTTTAGCGAGTAGGAGGAGCAAGTCTAAGGTTCATGCTTCATGAACCATTAAGAAGTGAAATGAAGCCGAGTTGGAGAAGTCTTTCGCTAAATGTTTTATATCCTACCCAAGTTGTAGAAGCGTCTTTAGCACAATTTTTGGGAAGATTTTTCAGTCTTTTTGGTTTTGGTTTGAAGGAGGTCGAGTTCTGATTTAGACGAGGCCAAGTTTTGCATTGTTGGAGGCCAAGCCTTTTTTAAGGCTAAGCTCTATTGAAGTCGAGTTTAGTTGAGGAGGAGTCCCGTTGAAGGCCAAGTTCTATTCTGTTGGACCGAGTTTTGTTGGATTCTGAGATCTAGACTGGTTTGAGTGCAAGCTGCGAGGATGGCAAACTTTCTTTTGAATAGTTTCTAAGCCTAAATATTGTCTCTTGAACAATAAACAATTGTAAGTTGGTGCTTACTAAGGATTGGTGTCCTCATCTTCTTCACAGGTTTGAGCCTACAATTTTTGTAAGTTAGTTGTTAAAATTGGCAACTAGGGCCAAACTCCATGTGGGTTTTCTTATTCATGGCAACTGATATTTTCATTGGATTCCTCTCGTCGGAGAGGTGTAGGATTGATCTAAAGATCATCCGATTTCGACATGCATTCATGGAGATATGAATTTGTTTGTGTTATGTGACAATTCGTCAAGGTCGGCCAACAACCAAATTAACCCCACTCAACCTCAACGTTGCACCATAAATAGAGGTGGCCTTCAAGTCATTTGTATACACCTCTCTTGATATCTCTTCCTCTCCACTTGTTTGAGTTTTGGTGGAAGGAGAAATCCCTAAGAGAATGTGCTACCCTAGAGAGATGTCCTAGCCCTAGACGCTGTCTAAAGAGACCTAGACGTTGGCCCTATAGACGCAGTCATGGAGGAAGATTGTCATTGAAGAGAGGCACCTATACTACCTTAAAGGAAGCTCTCCTACGCAGTCCTAGAAGAGGTTTTATCACAAATAAGGAGACGTCCTAATCGCAGTCATGAAGGAGAAACCTTAACACAGTAATAGAGGCTTTAACACAGTCATGGAAACACAGCAAGGAGAGGCTAAACGCAAGTCTATAAGAGACCCTAAGCTACTACCCTGAAGTGTCCTAAAACGTTGTCCTGAAGGAGTCATGAAGAAGACACCTAGTTGCGGTCAATAAGGGTTTTATCTACAGCAAAGGAGGCACCTATACACAGTTCTAAGGAGAGACATATACGATGTTCAAAAGAGCCCTAGTTGTTGCCCAAATGTGCCCTAACCGCAAGCCTTATTCCGCAGCAAAAGGAGGACTAGATGTTGCCCTACATACGCAGTTGAAGAAGGCTCCTATATGTTGTATAAAGGAAGCCTTGTCATGAGTTCAGCATTGTTTTGGTACAATGGATTGAACAGGAAGAAGTGCAAGAGACAGAGCCTAATTTATGGGTTGTTGAGTGAGTATAAGGGCTGGTGTTAGCCCTATACTCCTACATAGAGCAGCAGCAAAGAAGAGGGACCTTGCTGCATTGTTAGTAGCTTATTTGGATGGATGCTTGAGGGCTGGTACAAGCTACAACTTACCATGATGCCATAACCAATGATGACAAGTGGAGGATGGACTTGTGAAAGGCAAAGCTATTGTTAAAGGCAAACAGGTTGCTCTAAGTAATAAAGAGGACAACCTTCTCTTGGAGAACAATTGCAAGTTAAATTTGGGCAGATTTTGGGATTGTTAGGAGACAGTACCTTGGACCTTATTCAGGCCCAGTCTTGCTGAGCTAGGCCGCAGGCCATAGCCAACAACATGAGGATATTAGAAGGATTGTGTTGAGGCTGATTCAACTAGCTAGGACTAGCATGGTGTTGTAAGGGTCTCACCTTGGAGAACCTTATTCTAGAAGCTTGACATGTTGTAGATCAGTTGAAGATTGAGGGCTCCTCTATCAGCATTCTGAGTTGCAGTCCTTGGTGCTAGGAGTATAACTCCATTGTGTTATCTTCATGGTGAAGATCTTTTATCTGAGCAAGTCAAAGTGTTGACTTCAAATGTATTTGTACTATCTCTCTGCTAAACTATTGAAGAATATAAGAAGAATTGATTAAGGGTTTCCCCACATTGGGGTTTGTCCTTGGCTGGCACCACATCTTGTGTCCTCTTGTCTTGGCTTGTTTTCTGATATTTATGTTTATGTTCTATCTGCACTTTACTATCATGTTGATGTGATTGATATTGATATTGAGCTAATATAATAAAATTGAAGTAAACTGATCTAAGCATAAAACATACCTAAATTTAACATTAGTACTTACTAGGGATTGGTGTCCTCACAAGTGGTTGTAATAAATTAAAGACTATTTGAAAAGCATTCAAGTGTTTCTTCTTTAAGTTTGGATTTTCAATTTAATCTTTGTGTTGATAATTGATTATGTGATGAGATTTCATTAAGTGAAAAGAATTTAAAACCGAGTGATATCGATTCACCCCTCCTCTCAATATCATTATGTATTTCCAACAAAAGACTCCAACACCCAAACCGAAAAAAGCACTAGGAATCAATGTGATGGTCAAAAATCCCAAAAAACTTTTACTATTTCTTATTCTTTATTTTTCAAAGTCCTTTATGGCAAGCAGCTAGGGCATAGGGTCGAATTCAACTAGGGCACTTATTGGATGGATGTTGGAGCTTAAGTAAATTGATTTCATATTTCTCAATCCTTGGCACTCAAAATATAGCACTTTTCATCGTTGAATTTGCCCAAATAGAGTCGGCGTCATCTACCCTAGTCAATTTGTGCCCTAACAAAACCCTAAACCTTAGCTAGGGCTTCAACATAGGGCTTAATTTGAAGGTTTTCTTTCTCATTTCGTTGATTATATCATATGCAAACCTTTTCCTGGTGCTTGTATACCTAGGCATTCCTTTGTTGAACTATATCTTGAAACCTTAAGTCAGAAGACCCTCTCTAGGGCTTTGTATATGGTATATCATATGCAAACCCTTTCTTGGTGCTTGTTTGCCTAGGCATTCCTTTGTTGATCTGTATCTTGAAAGCCTAGGTCACAAGACCCTCTTTAGGGCTTTGCATATAGTACATTGCCCCTACACAGAGAATTGTGCCCTTGTCCAATGAAGAAGCACCTCTACTTAGCCTTTGATTCATATAACTTGGAGTCATTTAATAGAATAACCTTTACGTGAAACCTCGGACGCCTATCGTGTGGTGTAATTCCACAAAAGAGCATCAGGAGGATTGTTGAGGTGACAGTGGTAATCCACCTTATTGTTGCAAGAAGGTCTGGCCTTTGCCTTGTGAGGCCTCTCACAACGCCTGCTACATTGTGGGGCAACAATGCACACAAGTGAACAAAATGTGCAATATAAAATACGATCAGATGTTAAATTTCCAATACCAGCCCAGATTTATTTATACCTCAACAATTTTTATTCCCAAAAAATTATTATATAAAAATCTAAATTGTTGGTAAAGAAAATCAATAGTATTTAATTTTGGAGATAAAATATTTGCAGTGGAAAAATAAAATTAGAGAGATCAATCAAATCATAATAGTAAGTATACACCCATAACAATTTCCCTTTATTAAAATCCTCAGGAAAATTTGGTCCTAGACTCACAAGAGAAAAATACACAGAAAATGCATTGTTAGAACCTGTAACTTGGACCCCAATACAAAACTTAGCCCAAGGATTGGCCCACTAGAAAATAAGTCTCCTAAAAAATTCATCCCAGCAAAAACTCAACCTCCTAAAAAATTCGGCCCATAAGAAAATGGTGCAGCCATATGGCCGCAAAACCCAAATTGATGCAGACCTAAGACTGAGTCTACTCAATCCCAGGATTTCATTCTTGCACATCTCCTTCTAAACTAACATGATTAAATGGGAATTTAAAATCGCAACACAAATCCTGAGAGTTGCCTCTTACTAATTAGAAGCATCGACCTCTATCAAACTATAAATCACAACCGATAAGTTTTTGAAATCTGAATCATCGACATGATTCACCATCAAATACACATCCTTCATCCTTTGTTGCCATTTGTTCCATATAGTGAACTTCCTTCAGCATTGAGCCTTTGATGATCTGCAGAACAAATTGGATTCGGGAAATTTAACTTTGCAATTATGCACATATTCTTCTATTCAAAATGTGTTATCTCAACAGAGCGCAATTAAATCCCTTTATTCGTGTTCTCGTCTCCTTTCTTTCTTGTCCTCTCCCATGCGTAGTCTAGGCAATGGATTTCCTGGACAACTCTCTATCAAACTGTAATTGATGTATTTGTCCTTTATGGATTTTAAATGGCGATTAGATAACTATTTTTGGGAAGTGGGTTCTCCAACCTCATGTTTCCAAACATCAATCCATGTCCATTCAACAACAAATCCTCACTATGCTTTGTTCCTTTACATAGTGTTACTCTCCACGCATCTTACACAACAACCCACTCTGACAATATATCTTGGACAACTCCCAATGTATGGCATTCACATGCACCACGATTCAACGACACAATTCTTTATGTTTCACTCATTTCCTCACGCAATCCAACTGTGAGCATACAAATCCAATGCTTACAATCCAATTCACATGGCTCTAAATTCTTTGCTTTCATTCACAATAACATCCAACTCCACAATATTTCATAACTGTATAACACAAATTCAAATACTCAACCAGCTCACACAACTTTCAACACAACACTACTTCTGCTCGAACACATAGATTATTTAACTCTCACGCACCCTGTATTTTTTATTCTTTCATTATATAACAAAATATATTTACATAGGCTAATAGTCATATTCGTAAGGCCCAATTTACAGCACTGGGCCAACCTCTCGAATGCTTCAAATGTTTACAATATATACAAAGAGAAATCTTAACTAATTTCAGTTCAGATCCAACAATCTCTCCTAAAGCTTCTCCCAGTTCCATTATTTACTCAACCAAAATCCTATATTAGACCTCTAGATCCCTAAATTCCTTATGAGATCTCAACTAGCCTAAATCTCTCATGTCCTCCTACATTCAAGAACATTTACAAATATTCCTCACAATATTTAATTAAATCCTATTCTAAATCACTCAAAACATTGAAAATTACATTAATTAAATACTTAGGGAACCAACTCCCTTGAAAACACAAGACCCCCTAGATTCTACTAAATGTATAAAATTTGGAACCATGATGCTCCTGCATCAAACTCCCAAGGTAGAAAATAATCATGATCTCAAGATCATGTGACATCATATACTAATAGAAAAACCTCCAGGGTCCCAAACTTGAGTTTGTAACTGTCCAAATGCCCTACACCTTCGTTGTTGTTGCATGTCTGATGTCTTCTAGTTCATTCTCCTCTTTTCAATCAACTTCAAATCTTGATTGATCATCCCTTTTGCAGTTAGTTTTCTCCATCTGGACTGTTTCACCATTAACTTCCACAGTTCCTCAATCACCATGTCCAGCATATCCTTGGGTTGGTATATACTCTACCATTTGTTGCTTCTTTCTTCTTGTTGAAATTTCTTGCTGCTATCCACTATCTGTTGCATCCCCACATTCTGCATATCTTCAGGATTCTTACTCTGAATTGCTCCACAAATAGTTGTAGATATTGCTGCTACCCAAACTTCTTGAATATCTTTGAAGATATCTCCCTCTGCAATATCCAATCATTGCTCCTTGTTTGCAAATTTAATTTCAAAAAGTAAACTATTGTTATGATTGTCCTGTAACTCTGCCTTCACTTGGATCTATATTTAGTTTGCAGTCTTTTCCATATGCATCTTCCATAAGCCATTGTTCAAAGAATTGCACTTCATCCTCAAGCTCTTTTGTTTCGCAATGTTGAAATTGAGATTTTTCTTCCTCTTCCATGGCTATCTCCTCTTGTATCGAATCCTGATTCTCCAGCATACTTTCCAGCAATTTAATATATTTGCTCCATGGATTAAGCACTTCCACAAAATCTTCCTTTTCCTCCTTCATTTGGCTGTTCTCCTGTGCCAAATATTCTTTAGTCTTTGCAGCAGTATCTTCATCAAAACCTGCAATCATAAACCAATTATCGAAATTAAAAATATAAGGCCTCAGTGCCTCTTCCTCCTCTGGCAACAAACCAGTATGTTGCCCTGAGTTTTCCTCTAACTTTGTAAGCACATCAGTATGTTGATTCAAGCTCTCCTCTGAACTCTTAAGACTTTCATACAGTCTCACCTCTTCCTTTTCATCATCAAGAGATATTCTTTTTGCCAACTTGCAGATAATTCCATCAGTTCCTTCAAGCATTTCTCCTTGAATAGAATTGCATGTGGAATCCTCAAATTCCATCCTTGACTCAAAAAATCTAAGTTCTTCCTTAACATCTTCCAATAGATGTCCTTCTTCTTCCCTCAGTTCTATGACTGTGTTCTCTTTGTCTTGAGACAAATCTGCCTCACCTCCTTCTTTTGCGTTATTGTCTTCCCGTAAGCCCTCTTCAAGAGCCATCCTTTCCGTATCTTTTGTAATACCTATAATCATGCACAAATTATTAACTTCAAAATCATAAGGCTCAGTAGCCTCAACTGATGGTTCAAACATTTTCGCTCCATCCTCAAGTTCACAAAGAACGTGTTCTTCTCTAGCAACTTTCCTTTGTTGTAGCTCAACTCCTTTGAGCTTCTCCAACTTCAATTGAACATCCACTATCTGCTCAAGCTTCCTAAGCTCCTCTATTAACTGAGTGTTCACCTAATGCTCTCTCTTCTCTTGTAGCCTATGCCATTTTACCTTCTTTCTCATTATATAACTATACTTCTGGTCTTCTTTACTCCTATATAACATATCCACCAATAACTCAAGATGGAAATTTATCTCAGTTTTTTCTCTATCGTATTCTTCATCATTCATCTTCTCTATGCCCTTTACTTTGGCACATTTGCTTTTGTTGTGGCTTTCCTTAGAACCTTTGCAATGACTTTCCATAGTGCATGTCTTCACCTCTTCTCTTATTAACTTCCCTTGTCCACTTAAGTGCACTCAAGCCTCTCCTTTGTAGGTCTTGAAACCTACCTTTATACTAATGCAAGCTTCCTTCTGAGCCTGGTCTCTTGGTATCTTATGGTTCTCTACCTCTAGAACCACTCTCCTAGCAACACCTTGCTCCTTCTGGCTTCTGCAGTAATTCACTCTCTTTTGAGAACATTCACTTGTCCTCCTTATCCAACCTCTGTTGGAATTCTTCAAGGTTCTGCCACACTAAAGAACTTCCAAAAGTTCTTCCCACAATCTTACTGTTGTAGTCTTGTGCTAAACTTTTCACTCATTCAATTGTCGCTAATCATCAAACAAACTTTCATACCTATTTAATCAATCTGCTTCTTGGTTGGTTTGTCTTTTGCAAACTTCTCTTGTGTCATAGCTCACTGCCATGATCAACTATCACATCAACAAATCTCTCAAGTTCTGAACTACCATGCTTCCACTGCGTACTCTTTCAATATACAGTTATTGTTTCTCAATATTAACCATGACTGTAATCAAATGCTATTACAAAATATTTAATTGGGTGGATAATATACCGACAGAGACAAATAAAATGAGAATTACCGCAGAGAGAAATAAACTGAGCTCAGAGAGATAGATCAACTACTTACGTTGTTCCACGCACAAGTATAATAGATCTAGACTCTTTAAAAAGAATCGTAGACTTCCACTGTGCTTTCACTGCTCCCCGCTACATGATCTAGGCCAAGGTCTCCACAGTCAAATTCCATTTACAATTTCTTTAATGTAGTATTAGCTATAATACGCAAAATCACACAAGGATCTCATGGTATGAATCTATTTTCAAACACTAGTTACACTGCGTACTTGCAGGCACGCAATATTGCGAGTTTCACACTAGCAACACACAATGTTTCAGAGTCTTTGCTTCTCCTGGAGCCTCCACCGATCTTTCCATGAGGTGAATTAGCAATGTGTGATATTTTCTCTGTTGCAACCAATACAGGCGACAATCTCCAGTGGAATAGCAACTCCAACACATGCTCTGGTATGGATTCACACAAATTCACTTTTCTGTCACTAGTCTACACTCACTTCCATCGATCTCA
Organism: Pinus taeda; assembly: GCA_000404065.3. NCBI lineage: Eukaryota > Viridiplantae > Streptophyta > Pinopsida > Pinales > Pinaceae > Pinus > Pinus taeda. The sequence goes on from APFE031443581.1 coordinate 17,684, forward strand.
GAGGTTCTCAATGCTCCACAACAACCACAAACAAGAATTCCACTAACAGTTTCTAACACATGCTTCAACACCCCAACACTTGGCTCTGCGCTTCCTCTATCTCGCAGTCCTCACAGTACCAATCTCACCCTCGTAACCTCAGCTCCACAGGCTCCCCTACATAACACTTCAAGTGACATAGAGCTTGATTTAAATGACTTCGATAAGACTTGAGTCTGGTTGGCACTTTAAAATGGGCAGGAAGGCATTTGCAGGACCTTCAAGCCTGGGCTATTATCAAATTCTCATGCGCTCCTCAAAATTTCTTGAAGTGTGCACTCAACTTTCGACTACAACAACTGGATCCAAATTCTTCCACAAGTCTGCACTATAGGCGGCTCTTCCCTTCTACGCATGCATCTTCGCATACATCACTGCTCAACAATTACTCCACGCAATGTTCTCACAAGTTTCACAAATGTTGGGCTCTGATACCAAATGATGTAGCCATATGGCCGCAAAATCCAAATTGATGCAGACCTAAGACTGAGTCTGCTCAATCCCAAGATTTCATTCTTTCACATCTCCTTCTAAACTAACATGACTAAATGGGAATTTAAAATTGCAACACAAATCCTAAGCGTTGCCTCTTACTAATCAAAAGCATCGACCTCTATCAAAGTATAAAACACAAGCTATAGGTTTTTGAAATCTAAATCATCCACATGATTCACCACCAAATACACATCCTTTATCCTTTGTTATCATTTGTTCCATATAGTGAACTTCCTTCAGCATTGAGCCTTTGATGATCTGCAGAACAAATTGGATTCTGGAAATTTAACTTTGGAATTATGCAAATATTCTTCTGTTCAAAATGCGCTATCTCAACAAAGCGCAGTTAAATCCCTTTATCCATGTTCTCGTCTCCTTTCTTTCTTGCCCTCTCCTGTGCGCAGTCTAGGCAACAGATTTCCTGGACAACTCTCTATCAAATTGCAATTGATGTATTTATCCTTTATGGATTTTAAATGGCGATTAGATAACAATCTTTAGGAAGTGGGTTCTCCAACCTCATGTTTCCAAACATCAATCCATGTCCATGCAACAACAAATCCTCACACTATGCTTTGTTCCCTCACATAGTGTTACTCTCCACGCATCTTACACAACAACCCACTCTGACAATATAACTTGGACAACTCCCAATGGATGGCATTCACATGCTCCACGATTCAACGACACAATTCTTTATGTTTCACTCATTTCCTCACACAATGCAACTATGAGCATACAAATCCAATGCTTACAATCCAATTCACATGGCTTTGAATTCTTTGCTTTCATTCACAGTAACATCCAACTCCACAATATTTCATAATTGTATAACACAAATTCAAATACTCAGCGAGTTCACACGACTTTCAACACAACACTACTTCTGCTCGAACACATAGATTATTTAACTCTCACGCACCTTGTTTTTTTGTATTCTTTCATTATATAACAGAATATATTTACATAGGCTAATAGTCATATTCGTAAGGCCCAATTTACAGCCCTGGGCCAACCTCTCGAATGCTTCAAATGTTTACAACATATACAAAGAGAAATCTGAACTAATTTCAGTTCAGATCCAACAATCTCTCCTAGAGCTTCTCCCAGTGCCATTCTTTACTCAACCAAAATCCTATATTAGACCTCCAGATCCCTAAATTCCTTATGAGATCTCAACTAGCCTAAACCTCTCATGTCCTCCTACATTCGAGAACATTTACAAATATTCCTCACAATATTTAATTAAATCCTATTCTAAATCACTCAAAACATTGAAAATTACATTAATTAAATACTTAGGGAACCAACTCCCTTGAAAACACAAAACCCCTTAGATTCTACTAAATGCACAAAATTTGGAACCATGATACTCCTGCATCAGAAAATCAACCTCCTGAAGAATTCGACCCTAGAAAAACTCAACCTCCACCACCAACAAATCGGCCCTCTCTTTTTCTACTTGTGTGACCCCTGCCCACTCAAGAAAATTGACCCACTGGATAAATCAGCCTCTCCACAACTCGACCTCCCTTGCACTTCAGCTACTCGACATCTCAATTTCCTGAACTCAACTTCCTGGAAATACTCCCGAAATTTCCCTACACTCTTCGTACCATCTCTTTAGTCTAGTTGAGCCAATCACTCTAGAGGAGCAATGAATCCGTATTTCTTTTATAATTGTTATTTTTTATGCTAGTTAAGATCACTTATAAAACAGAACACAAAATGAACAATTATAAGGATTAATGATTTTATTAACAAAAAATTGGTGAGGACTCCAATCCTCATTACAACGAATCACAAGCTCTAACTTGTACACAATTTATTCTAGGGCTCCAACCCTAAGGATACTAATCCCAAAGGCAAATCAATAAAGAAAAATTGTAGGGCTCCAACCTAAGGTGAAGACACCAATCTACAATCCACCAGGCTCCAACCTCTATCTTCCACAAGGCTCCAACTTTGTCTTCTTGAGGACTCCTATGCTCTAGGGCTCCAACCCACTACTTCAGATCTTCAATATGGATTCAACGATTCTTCAAGCATTCCAATGTCTTCTGCAACAAGCCTTGGCAGTATCTTCAATTTTTCCTTTAACAATGCCCTCGCTTAGCTCATCAATGACAACTTTATCAACCACAAAACATGTCTTCACAAATCTTCATGATACCCAAGCAACTTCCTTCAAGGTCACTTCATGAGGGCAACAAGATCAATAATGTCTCCAAGATTATCTCCAAGATCCGCTTCTACAAGTGTCTTCAAGAGTTTTGACAAATATTCAATCGTATTCTAGTAGTTCTCCAATAATGGTTCAACAAAACTTCTTCACAAAGTAGTTGCTTTAACATACTTCAAGTGTGTCCTCAACAAGATCCCTACACTAGATCTTCAAGATGTATCAGCCACACTTTTGTTTCCTCAATGCCACATGATCAAAGGAACTTCAAGCTTTCCTGCTTCAACTGATGACTATTGTAATCTTCAAGGATCTTTCTTCAACAAATCTCCACAAGAGTTAATTAACTTCTCCAAAGTATGCTTCAAAATCTGGTTCCAGTCTTCACAATGTCTACCTAACGCTGCTTTATTTGTACTTAACCAAGTCTTCAATGACTCTTCAATAGGTAAACTAACAAGATCCTTCAACATCCTTCCAATAAGACTTCAATGGATCTTCAATAGTTCCTCTATGTGTTGCTACAAAACTTCTTCACAAAGTATTTGCTTTAATATACCTCAAGTGTGTCCTCAACAAGATGCCTACACTAGATCTTCAAGATGTATTAGCCACACTTTTGCTTCCTCAATGCCACATGATCAAAGGAACTTCAAGCTTTCCTGCTTCAAATGATGACTATTGTAATCTTCTAGGATCTTTCTTCAACAAGTTTGCACAAGAGTTAATTAACTTCTCCAAAGTATGCTTCAAAGTTTGGTTCCAGTGTTCACAATGTCTACTTAACGCTGCTTTATTTGTACTTTACCAAGTCTTCAATGCCTCTTCAATAGGTAAACTAACAAGATCCTTCAACATCATTCCAATAAGACTTCAATGGGTCTTCAATAGTTCCTCTATGTGTTGCTACAAAACTGCTCAAGGAGGTCTTCAATAAAATTGCTTCAACAAGAATATGCTTAAAAAATGATTGTCCTTAGCCAATTCAGATCTGCTACAAGTGACCTACAATGAGTTGCTTTGAACCTTCTAATTTGCTCCAAAACAACTTTCAAAAGTGCCCCAGGCCTGCTACAAAAAGTGCCTTCGTGGCAACCCCAAACTTTGCTTCAATAAGGCTTCAAATCAGCCCCAGTACTGACTAGAAATTTGCTTCAAAAAAAACTTTCAAAGCCTCCTCCAAAATTGGTGACTTTAGGTTGCTTCAAGACTGTAATGTCCCCTAAATAATTAATAATAATAAATAATATGATATAATTATTAAAATATAAGCAAATAATAATAAAAAATAAAGAAAAGATAATAATAGTAAATATATAATAAATAATGAAAAATATAATAATAACAAATAAATAAAATAGTAAAGTTCTAAATAAAATATAATATAGTAAAATATAAAATAGTAAGTAAATTTAACAAAAAGTAAAATAAAATAAGAAAGAGTTAACTAAAAGAACTTTAAAAATAGTAAAAATAAGTAAAGTTATCAAAAAATAAAAATGAATAAAACAGTAAAGAAATAAATTAAGAGCAAATTTAACTTAAGTAAAACTTAAAATAAATTTTAAAAAAAATTGCATGTTGACACATGAAATGTGTGCATGTGGTTCCCCTTCCAATGTTTGGTCTATTTAATAGACGATGAGGAAGATGAGAGATCATTCCATCATCCATTCTCTTGGGAGAAAAGTGTTGTGAGACAAAGAATTCCATGGCAGTAGTACATTGATTGAGGGCTCGAAAGTGACTAGTTGTAAAAAGATTATGTGCAACTGAGCCTACAGTTGCGTCGAGAGTTGTCCCCAAAACTTTATTGTGGTTAGCAAGATTCAAACAACGCTCAACTTTAAATTTACAAGTAAAGAATATCATCGTTGCAGGTAAGTTGTCTTTGCTCCTATTTCTCAAAAATTCTATGCTAATTAGTTGAATAGAGGTGTGTTGATTGTAAATCACATAGTTGATCTAATTAGTTGCATGTTTTAATTTCGCGGTTGTTACATATGTTATCAGAGCACAGGCTCCAACCCATTATAGCCTTTGGGATTTCTTCAATATGAAACAATTAGAATTTAAAAAATTGCAATATATGAATATACTAATTTTTTTAATTAAAATTAGAAAATATGTTAATAGATTATTTTGATAGTTTTATTTTGTGAATAAAATATTTATAATATTAAATTATATATATAAATTTCATTAATAAAATATACATGTTGACTTAATTAACAATTTTATTGCACCTTGGATATTTTTTTAAATATATAATAAATAATTATATATATTGAATATCATATATGTTTTATTATTTATATTGAATATCATACCTGTTTTATTATATATATTGAATATCATACCTGTTTTCATGTTTTATTATATATATTCAATATCATACCTGTTTTTATATAAGTTTATGTGTTTTTTTTTTCAACTTGAAAACAACAATAATAATATGTTTAAAATCTTCTTTAAAATTTTTACATTATGGGAAAAAGACTGAAAGTGGTCATGGAGGTTAAGATTTACATAGGGAAAAAAACTGAAAGTGGTCATGGAGGTTAAGATTGAGTGTTCAAAATAAAGTTTAAGTAATTCATGCTGAGCTTTAATTCAACGGAGTTCCCATTTCCATATAGCCAAAATTTATCAAATTGGAAATTTAATGTATTATGGTGATTCGAACACGGGCTTCCTTCCATAACGAGATTTAGGAGGCTGCGGTATCGGGGTCAATGTCTTTTATAAAAGATAAAAAGAAAAAAGAAAAAAAAAAGACAAAATCAGAAAATCTGGATTTCCATGAGCATATCTATTTTCTCCACCTCTGCTTCTTGTTGACCTCGATTTCTGCTATGCGATCAACAAAATTCATAGCGACTGGATGTTTGGGGTTTTGAAGCCTCGTTTCTCTGAGTAAGAACATATCTTTTATTTTGTGCAAATGAAGAAGGAAGCCTTTGAGATTGTGAGGATTGACGAAGAAGCATGGGATTGAAGAATATGAATCTTGTTTCGACAGAGGATAGCAACTATTCTAAATTATAGCCAAGTCTGTTGCCAACCACTTGTGCTCAACCTGTCTACCGGGCCAACTGTTTACAACACTGTTGCGCACCGTCGGTGGTAAATTGGAGGCAAGGAGATTCGGGCCGAAAGCCAACCACCATCCTGAGCGGTTTCGTTGAACCGAGCAGCAATGGCACAACTTATTACGAAAAAAAATAAATAAAAATATGTGGCTCTCAAAGCACGTGTAAGGCCACAAGTCAGTGATCGTCTAATCATGATATCCGTATGGTTTATTATACAACTGCATAATATAGATTATGAAAAATAAATAAAAATTGGGAAAACAAAATCATAAGAGGAATAGTTACAAGATGGTTTGATTTCAAAATATATTATATTGTCTTTATTATAAAAATTGGTTTTATTTTTTAAATATTAAAAAAAAATTAATTTAATTTTCATTAAATATATATGATATTATAAAGTAATTTTTAATATAAATAATATAGTTTTATTTTGATAATGGAGTAAAGATGGATAGTTCAGAAATAACAAACAACAATGCCAGAGACAGACAAATGGAGAAACAACAAGATTATTCAATTAAAAACAGCAGAATAGATAAAACAATCACTAGAGAACAGAAATCACTTAACATTACGAAAGAGAAATTACAAATTTATAGAGGCTGAAGAAGGATCTAGAATCTTGCATGTGATTTAGATGGAGATCTAGAAACTAATGGCGGTGTAGAAGGATCTAGAATCATGCTTGTGATTTAGATCAGGATTTAAAAACTAATGGCAGTGTAGAAGGATCTAGAATCTTGCATGTGATTTAAATCGGGATCTAGAAACTAATGGCGTGTAGAAAGATTTAGAATCCTGCATAAATTTAGCTTCACACTTAACAAGAATGTTATATAAATTATTCGATAATATCCAATGAGCATACCTCTTTTTAAAATGCATAAGGCAAAATAATAAACTTTGTGGTTTGTACAAACGATGTGCATTCTTAGTTGTCCTAGTTAATTATTTTTTCTTTCTTAGTTATAAATAAATAAAATGGTTGCTTTTCATCTGATCATGTTTTGTATTTTATTGAGTATCATAGATTTTTTTTTTTTTAATATAAAAATTCAAATTTGGTTAAGGTGTTATTATTCTTTATAAATTTTTTAAATATTATGAAGTTATTATTTAGGTGTTATTATTCTTTATAATTTTTTTAAAATATTATGAAGTTATTATTTGAGTGGAGATGAAAATATTTGAATAAGAAATGAAAATTGAAATATTCATGTAAAGGTTTTTATGTGCTTAGTGTATTTAATGTACATTTTGTAATAAATATAAATATACAAAATATAAATATGGATTTCAGAGTTATGATATAATAGGAGTTTAGTTTGAATATAGTTTACTGTAAAGTTTTATGATAAAAATTGATATAGAAAAGAATGAAACTCATAAACTAAATAGTTTATTATATGATATGAGTTGGATTGTGGTTTTGAAGTAATGCTTTAAGTGAAGGATTGATTTACACAGAATTATTAATCAAGCTGTGTGAGGGGTGTGAAGTTAATGGTAGTGGATTGGAATTTTAATATTAAATTTGATGGCTAGTTTAAGGGTTGTGTTATTAGTAAGAAATAATATTTATTAGATTTTTGCTAATATCCTCGAAAAATGTAGTTTCTTTACGAAATAATTGTATATGACATGAATGTGACCTATAGATGTATATGAATAATTGAAGAGAATGTTGTTTATTAAACCATTGTGAAAAATTAAGATGTATTGATGTAATAGGAGAATATTACTAGGGTATATTAAAAGTGAATGTGGTAGAATGCTACAATGGGACATGTGACAAAAGGTTAAATCTTAATTTAATTAATGTAAGTGGCCATAAGGTAAGTCTTGGGGTCAGATTCTATGACTTGTACAACCCATTATAATGTAAAAACAGGAATTTGACATATTTTTGATGAGAGGTAATGATGTATATGTGGTGCTTATTTATTTATTTGTTATGATAATGATATTGAATGCTCATAATGGATATGATATTCATAGGGATCATGATGTTGCGATGTATAGTGATATGTGGTTCATTTATTATGTGATATGATGATATGTCTTTGATGTTGATATGTAGATGTTATAACTTAGGAAGATATTATGTTGTGAAGCATGTGGTAATTGTATGTAGATTTATGACATGCAAAATTTTGTGATAACAGTGATGTTATATTATGATGATGCTATGTAAAGAGTTGGCATGTGGATTATTTCTACGATACTATGATGATAACTAATGCATTGGTTTCATGTTGAGATGTGGTGATTGACAAGAAATCCATGAATGGTCGAGAGGGCCGGTTTATTTGATGATCTCGTGGGAGCCCATACCTGCGAGGGAGAATATATAACTCCATATGGGCTGGAGACAAACTCAATCAAAACTACATATGTCAGTGGTTCATTTGTCTTATATAGCTCTTGATAGATAGCTCTTGAGGGGCTATGGGACCATCTTGAGGAGGCCAAGTGCCTAATGTTGTAAGCTAGGTGCCTATTATTGGATCGGGATGCTGAAGTCTGGTGGGGGTCTAAGGATTTCGATGCCTAGGGGTGTGCACCTTAGTAGGTGTGGAGGGAGTGGGCCAGCCTTGCGAGATGCCAACAATCATTGAGTACCGTACCGGATGCCTGCCTTGGGGCAGAGGAGGTCTGAGTCAGGCGTGAACCTTGGGGCCAGCGTTGGACTAGGATACAGACCGATGAGGCTTATGCCTAGTTCCGAAAGTGGGAAAAATAACAGAAATTCCTTGAGATTTCCAGAGTGTTGTGAAAACTTTCGATGCGTGTTGGTTATACTAGTTCAGCAGAGGGTGTAGGGAAACATGAAGTAATAAATAACTAAATAAATAAAATGTTAAATGATTCAATTTAACTTCAGGACGAAGTTCCTTGAAGAGGGGGGGAGTATGTAATGTCCCCTAATAATCATAAAATTAATCAATAATTTAATATTAATATATAAGCAAATTAAGTAATAAACAATAAATAAAGATAATAATAGAAATAGATAAAAATAATGAGAATATAAAATAACAAATAAATAAAATAGTTAGAGTTCTAAATAAGATATTAAAAGTAAAATATAAATTGTAAGTAAAGTAACAAAAAGTAAAATAAATTAAGAAAAGTTCACTAAAAGAACTATAAAAATAATAAAATAATAAATATCAAAAAGATAAATGAATAAAATTAAAATAAATAATTAAGAGAAAATTTTATCTAAGTAAAATTAATAATATTAATATATAAAAGTTGAATGTTGACACATGAAATGTGTGCATGCGGTTCTCTTTCCAAAGTTTGATCTATTTAATAGACGGTGAGGATGATGAGAGATCATTCCATCATCCATTCTCTTGGGAGAAAAGTGTTGTGAGACAAAAGATTCCCTGGCAATAGTACGTTGATTGAGGGCTGGGGGCTGGTCAGTTGTAGAAAGATTATGTGCAACTGAGCCTATGGTTGGATGGAGAGTTGTCCCCAAAACTTTGTTGTGCTTAGCAAGATTCAAACAACTCTCAACTCTGAATTTACAAGGAATATCATCGATGCAGATAAGTTGCCTTTGCTCCTATTCCTTGAAAATTCTATGCTAATTAGTTGAATAGAGGTGTATTGATTGTAAATCGCATAATTGATCTAATTAGTTACATGTTTTAATTTCAAGGTTGTTACAAAGACTGCCTTTGAAATAGCTCAATGACTGCTCCAAGTTTGCTTCCTTCTCTTCACAAAAAAGGCTAACAATACAACTGCAAAAGAGCCTAGATCACTGTTGTGAAAGGGTCGAGTTTCAGGCCTTAAGAAAGTCGAGTTTTAGAGCTAAAGACGGGCCAAAAATCAGATATTACAGAGGGCCAAATTGCAGAAATTACAAACGGCCGAATTTACAGACATTAAAAAATGTCTAAATTTAGAGTTTAATGCACAAAAAATCCTTTAATAAATTTGTCCTTTCTTGTATCCCTGTTCTGCAATTTCCTTTTTTTGTCTCCTTGTTCTGCACTATACCTCTATTTTAGAAATCGACCAAGCCGACCGAGCCATACCCCTGGCTGGTCTCATGGCCGATTTCTTACCAAACCAACCGAGTCGGTCACCAACTCAGCCGGTTCGGTAACAAACCGGTCGACTCAACCGAGCCCGAGTTAAATTGACCAGTTCGGCCAGCGATGCCCAAACACGCCCAGCGTTGCATTTTGGGAGGGAAAACGGACCCCAAACTTGATTATAATTTGGTTTTAAGTTATCTTGAAGGTCGTTTACATCTCTCGGGCCTATAAAAGCTACCCAACCACCTCACATTTCCTCACAGCTATCTCAATGCATTTGTGTAAGAATTTGTGAGGAGTTTTTAAACAATTGAGTTTGTTTTTGGAGCAGTAGTGATGAGTCTTGGGCAATCATTAGAGCAGCAATGAAGAGCTTCTCGGGCAACCATTTGAGCAACATTGAGGAGTTGGTTTGTTGGAGCAGCATTGAGGAGCCAGTTTGTGCCTAGAGGTATTTTTTTTCACTTCTAAAAACTGTCTTTGCTTGTTTATTTTTTTTGCCAATCTGGAAATTGAAAAGAGTAATTTTTGTAAAAGAAATGAACATTGAAGCATTGATTTTTTGTTTTGTTTTCATTTTCAGATGTTTTTCTTTCATTTCCAAGTCCAAATATCATAAAATGGCTCCTAGAATGAAAGATGTTACTTGGGCATATGTTGAGATGATTAATAATCAAATGCATTGCAAATTTTGTCATAGTAAAATTAAGGGAGGTGGAGGGGGCATTCATAGGCTGAAACAACACTTGGCTAGTGTTAGAGGCCAAATTACTCCATGTGAAACACCATCAGAACAAATTGGGGAGATTATGAAGGAGTTGCTAGATAAATTTGAGAAGTTTGAGGAAGAAAAAGCTAGGCAAAAAGAAATAGAGGCTGAAATTGGGAGGAAGAGAAGTATAAAACACATGATGGCTGCCAACCCCAATTTTGATTATGAGGGATCTTCATTTATCCCTTGCACTGATGCATCCAACCCCTTTCACTATGTTCCTCCCTCTTTCGAGTCTCCTCAAGAAAAAGGTAATGGTAAAATGAAAAAGAAGGGTGATATCAAAAGTTATTTCACACCCTCCTCTCCCTCTAATAGTGCACATGGTCCTCAAGCTAATAGAAGTCATATGCAACCCACTTTAGATGACCATTGGAAGAAAGAATTGAGAGACACTGTCTGTTATTACATAGCTAGATGGTGGTATGATGTTGATATCCCCTTCAATACTTCTCGTTCACCATATTATGAACCTATGTTTGATGCCATATATATGCTACTGGAAAGGGCTTCAAAGGCCCTACTATGCATGAGTTAAGGGGATCTCTTTTGCAAAAAGAAGTTTCGCCCATTGATGAATATTTGAAAGATTTCAAAAGCTCATGTGCAAAAACAGGATGTACCATCATAAACTTTCTTATCTTTTGCCCACAGGGAACCATGTTTCTAAAATCAGTTGATGCATCTGATAGGGTGAAAGATGCACACTTGTTGCTTCAGCTTTTGGATGAGGTTGTTGAAGAGGTGTGGTTGGCTAATGTTGTCCAAATCATCACAGATAATGCCTCTAACTATGTTCTTGCTGGTAAAATGTTAGAGGAAAAACACAAAACCATCTTTTGGACCCCAAGTGTTGCACATTGCATAGACCTCATGCTTGAGGACATTGGCAAAATAGATTGGGTCAAGAACATTGTAGAGCATTCCAAAAGCATAACAAAATATATCTACAATCACTCATGGATTTTGAGCATAGAAAATTTTAGGGGCGAATGTTCGCCCTTTGGCGAAATTAAGGGGTTTTAAATTTTTAGTGGGCGAATATTTTCTATCATATTACATTTTTACAAATCACCTCAAATAGCCCACCTTTTATTAAGG
>APFE031443581.1:29997-48433 GCA_000404065.3 Pinus taeda
ACTAGTGAGAGATTCGCCAAAAAATTATATATACATATTATATTATTGATAAAATCGCCTTCCATTTTTCCTATATACCATGAAGATTCGCCCATTTATTATACTTATAAATTTAGGGGGTGTTCTTAAAATTTTCCCTGATTTTGAGCCTGATGAGGAAACACACATGGGGCAGCGATATTATTAGGCTTGCCATAACTAGATTTGCAACTCATTTTTTGACATTGCAATCTATGGTTTCCCAACATAGAAACTCGCAAAAGGTGTTTTCCATCGAGGAATGAAATGAATGTTAATGGTCTTGCAAATAGGATAGCAAAGATGTGACAAAGAAAGTTAATGACAAAATATTTTGGAAAAAGACAGTAGAGATTCTGAAGGTTGTTGAGCCACTGATTAAGGTGTTGTGTGTGGTGGATGGGGAAATATTGGCTATGGGCTTCATTTATGAGGCTATGGATCAAGCAAAGGAGAAAATAAAAGCAGTATACAAGGATAGAGTGCCTAAGTATGGGCCCATTTGGGAAATCATTGATCAAAGATGGAACAATCAACTCCATCGCCCTATACATGCAGTCGATTTTTTTCTGAACCCAAGGTATCATTATAAAGCTCTAGAGGTAGAAGATTTTACTGGGGAGGTCAAAGATGGATTGATTAACTACATTGACCGCATGGTCCATAAGGAGAGTGATCAGCTGGAGATACACCGACAGATCACTTGTTTCAGCAGAGCCATGGGTACTTTTGGCAAGAACCTTGCAAGGGAAGCAGATGAGCTAGGTAAACAAAAATTTCAATTTTCAAATTCTTATTTTGTGAAATTGTTTATAATTTGAAAGTTAGATATAATTTGTTGAGCTAACTCAACACACCATTATGTTTTTTGTAGCACAATGGTGGGAGGCTTTTGGTAGCCATTGCCCTCAATTGCAGAAGTTTGCAATCTGTATTTTGAGTCAAACTTGCAGTACTACTAGGTGTGAGCGCAATTGGTCTATCTTTGAGAGGATTCACACGAAGAAGAGAAACTTCTTGAAAAAAAACGGTTAAATGATCTAGTCTATGTCCAATACAACCTTCGACTAAGACACAACCAATTGTTGAACAAAAGACCCAATATAGATTCCATTGTGTTGGAAGATATTGATCTAACATCAGATTGGGTAGTGGAGAGTCATCCAACAGAGTTTGACTCTGATGAGGATATTGGTCTTGATTTGAATTTTGAGATGGAGGCATTAGTTGAACATAATGTTCAATTGAATGCAGATCCACATGTACCAAGCTCAGCCCCAAGTCCTCCAGTTGCAGGAACTTCCTCTACTCAGCCACGATGAAAGCGCATATCTTGTTTATCTCAACGTGTAGTTGTTGTGCTTGCTAGTGCTACTACTTCTATAGTTGCAATTGGAGATGGTAATGAGGAGGAGGAGCCATGGGTTTCCCTGTCCGACTCTGATTCAAAATCTGAGCAAGATGATGTTGGCTTCTCTAGCAGTAGCTAGTAGTACTAGTGACTAGTGATGTTTTACAGTTTACTTTTGTTGTAGAGGCCATTTAGAGCCTGCTTGGTTATGTGTAATTGTTTTGATCTATATATCATGTATGTATTGGACAGTGCACCAGGTGCCATTTTGATATAATGGATATATTCATGAGCCTACTTTGATCATATGTTGACTTCTCTCTATATTCTAATGCTTTGTGTTTGGAAACATGAATGAAATCTTTAAAACTATGTCTTTTCATAAAAAAATAAATATTTAATGTATTTTTTACAACGACCAAGTCATTGAAATCAAACCAGCCGAGTTGATATCGGGTCGGGGTCGAAGTCAGAGCTGACCCTCGGCCAGTTCCGAACCTGAGTCAGAGTTTTAAAACATGATTCTTTGCTTGTCTCAACCGAAATTCAACCTTGATCGCATTGCCTAGACTTGTATTTATAGTTGTTTCAACATTTGATGCAGGGACACATCTATTGAAGGGTCACATGAGCCTACATGTGAGCCTACTTATGTAGGCTTGTCAATTTTTATTTTGACCATTTCTCCAATTTTAAAAAATTAATTTCTCTTCAATAGTAGGGAGTTTGGGGGCATGTAGATACTCAATGGAAAGCTACAAATCTCCTTTATAAGTTGATGTAGTCATCCCTTCAAGATATGACCTCTAATGGTGGCAATTTAATTTTTTTTATCATATGCACTTTTTATAGCAATCCTATTAAGGAATTTATTTTTAGGGAATAAGGACATTAATCGAATTAGGGTTTTTCATGCATGAATTTAGGATTTCAATAGATGTTCTTCAAGGTATTGTTATAGCATCTAGGGTTTCTTCAATATTGTTAGGGCATCATTAATGTTGGGGATCGTCAAGAATAAAGGTTACAAGGACAAGGGCATAAAGAGAAACTTCAATAAGGTTTCTTATTTAGGCCAACTTCAATAAGGTTAGGGCTAGGGTTAGAGTTTGCACTTTGAGAATTATTAGCAACCATTAGGGTTTTCACTTAGGGTTAGGGTTTTGTTATCTTCAACAATGCTCCAATGTATTAACAACTTTGTCCAACAATCTCCCCCTTTGTCATTGATGGTAATACTCTCCACCTTTCAACATTCTCTCCCCCTTTGTCATTGATGGCAATACTCTCCACCTTTCAACATTCTCTCCCCCTTTGACATCAATGGCTAATGGAGTGTTTTTCCGACAATGTCTTTCCATCAAGCGCTCCCGCTATCATGTTGTTCACCTTATCTTTATCAAGAACAATTACCCCTGACAACGTGTTACTTTCTTTGTCATAATACTATATTTGTTGTGCTTACTCCCCCTGTCGTTGCGCTTAACTTGTGAGACAATTTTTAAGTAACCATTATTTTGACCTGTGCTCCCCCTAACAGTATGCATGATCTTCTTATGATGCTCTTAAGTTGATCAACAACAAGTATTGATGCTTTGAGCATTTAAGGCACATTCAATATGTTCTTTTTCTGGTGCAACCTGCTTCCTTCGAATTGTTAACGACTCTTCAAATCCCTTAGGAACCCACTTCAATTTGCAATCTCGAGCTATATGTCCAACATTATGGCATTTGAAGCATTTTGTTTTGTATATGAATGATGGAGCATAATTTTTGTAGGTGTGTACATTGGGGTATCTCCTTGCACCTTTACTTCTGACGAACTAATTGGAATCCTCATATATGTCTTTGTTATATGCCCTGCAATCCTTTACCATATGCCCAAAATTTGAACAAGAGTAACAATAACCAAAAAATATACCTTGGTACCTGTAAGATGGATATTGCCTTGATGTACTTCTAAAGTCATTTTGCCTTAAGATCCTTTAATCAAATTTATTGCCTCTTGCATTCCTAACACCATCTGCATATCTTCTTGGAGTAGGGTTTCTTCCAATGTCATCTTGACTCTTCTCCTTGCTTCTACTCAAACTCGGGGTGTTATCATCACTTTTATGCTTCTTTACATCTTTGTTATTTGGTGCATTAGAGTTTGCATTAATTTTGCTAGAGGGCTCACCTGCATAACTAAGACCAAATTTATCAAGGGGGGATCTTTGATGACTTAGGATGTCATCCAAGGTTTGTGAACTCCTTAGATTCTTATTCAATTGATCAACTTTCTATTTTAGCGTAATAATTTCTTCCTTCATCTTCTCACATTCTTCATCCCTTTGCTAGTTGGTTCTTCATTTCTTCCTTCATCCTTGTTGCTTCGCACGTTTGGGCCTTGAGAGAGGTGACATTTGATTTCAATTTGAAGATTTCTTCATCTTTTTCTTCAATGTGGTATGCCATGGCATTCTTTTCCTTTTCTGCGTCACCAACTTGTCCTTCCAAAAGGGCCAAACCTTCCATCACCATTTCAGCTCCTACTGCTTGTTTCTTTGCTTCTTCCAGCTGAGTTTTAAGAGAGGAAACCTCTTCTTTATATTGAAAAATTTTTGCTTCAACTTTGTTCAATTCCTTAGATATTAGATCAAGATGGTTTGTCAAACTGCCTTCCCTTTTCTTTGCTTCCTTTAGTTGGTTTGTCAAGTAGGTTACTTCTTCATTTCGGATATTCTCCATTTGATGCAATTCCCTGAGATTTTTAGATCTTTCTTCCTCTTCAAGTTTTAAGTGAGCAGCTTCTTCTTTTGATTTGTTGAGATCATGATCAGCATCTTGTACCTACTTCTTCAACTCCTCATTTTCTTTCATTAGCCTTTTCATTTCTTCTAAGGCAACTACAAGCTTCACCTTGAGGTTTTATTTGAAGTTTTCTTCGTCTTCTAGGTCTTCATTGCTCTTGGTGTCTTCAACTTTGCTTTCAACTATATTTGTCGGTTTTGAATCATCCTTATGCTCTTGGCTATCATCATTTGAGGTTATGAGAAAATTTTCTTTTGAATGAAGATCTTGCAGATTTCCCCAAAGCTTTTTTGTTAATGAACATTTCTCTACTTTGGCCTTTATATGATTTGGAAGGCCACTCAAGATTTCCTTAATTGCTCTTGCACTAAATTCATTGGATTCATCTTCCATTATGCTTCCGGTAACCACAGATTCCCACACTTCAAAACCTTGAGCCATTAAAAAAAAAAAAAATAAATAAATAAAATCATTCTACCTTTCCACACTTCCAAATTTGTTCCATTCAACATGGGAGCTTTGTCAACCTAGCTGTCATCTAAATTTATGACCGAGGAAGAGACATCTTCAGAAAATTTGGAGCCTTTCTTCCTTGACCTTGCCATTTGTGTTCTAAGGATCTACCTTCCAGTTGTTATGCTGAGATTGAAGTTACTGGCTCTAATTCCATTTGTTCGAAATACTGAGAGGGGGTATGAATCATTATTTCTTTCACAATTTGTTATTTTTAATGCCAATTAAGATCACTTTTAAACCAAAACACAAAATGAACAACTCTAAAGATAAATAATTTTATTAACAAGAAATTGGTGAGGACTCCAATCCTCTTCACAATGAATCACAAGCTCCAACTTATACAACAATTTATTCTAGGGCTCCAACCCTCAGACACCAATACTAAAGCCAAATCAATAAAGAAAAATTGGAGGGCTCCAACCATAAGTGAAGACACCAATCTTCAATCCACCAGGCTCCAACCTAGCCTTCACGAGGCTCCAACACTATCTTCCACAAGGCTCCAACCTTGTTTTCTTGAGGAATCCTATCCTCTAATGCTCCAACCCACTACTTCAGATCTTCAATATGGATTCAATGGCCCTTCAAGGCTTCCAATGTTCTTCTGCAACAAGCCTTGGCAGTGTCTTCAAGTTTTCCTTAACAATGCCCTCGCTTAGCTCATCAATGACAACTTTATCAACCACAAAACGTGTCTTCACAACTCTTCATGATACCCACGCAACTTCCTTCAAGGTCACTTCATGAGGGCTACAAGGTCAACAATGTCTCCAAGATTATCTCCCAGATCCTCTTCTACAAGTGCCTTCAAGAATTTTGAAAAATCTTCAATGGTATTCTAGTTGTTCTCCAATAATGCTTCAACAAAACTTCTTCACAAAGTATTTGCTTTAATATACTTCAAGTGTGTCCTCAACAAGATGCCTACACCAGTTTTTCAAGATGTAGCAGCCACACTTTTGTGTTGTGAAAATCGCGATTTTATCGTTTTATCGCGAGTTTTTCAGCAGAACGAAAATATCGCGAGTTTTATTCGAAATTATCGATGGTATTTTTTTGGCCTGATTTTTTGGAAATTATCGCGAGTTTTTCAAATTATCGCGATTTTTTCCAAAAAATCACGATAAAATCGGAAATTATCGCGGGCAGTCGGGGCAGTGAGGTTTTATAAGGCATGTTAAATGTTTGAAATGCAATTTTTTTTTAAAGAAACAAATAATTTTTTAGTGGGGCAGCTTAACGATCAAGTCTAGACCCTAGTATTCATATGCTATTCATGGTAATGTTGAGTGGTTTCGGCCTCATTGGATTTCATATGGAGAAAGTAGAATTTTAGATTTCATTCAAAATCCAGCAAACTTATCAGTTTTTCAAGATTTCAAGATTGGGAGATTGTAATGTTTCCAAGTGACACCACCTGCCCGAGCTACCCCTACCACCAGTAGAGAACGTGGTCTACCTCCTATAGCTCCTACTTCTAGTTCTTCAGCTTCTAGAGCATAGCAGACTCCACTGCCAACTCCACCAGCACCAGCATCTACATCTAGAGGGAAAGGGAAAGCTATAGCATTTTCTCGCAAGAGGGGCAGGGGAAATCAATAGGATTAGACTTTAGTTATTTTCTTCATTTTATTGTATATGACATTATGACATGAGTTGGGACTCAGGGGTCAGGACTTACTATTCAGGACACAATTCAATGTTGTGTGATTTTAGCACTAGAAATGATATCAAACATCTTATGTATTAGTTCTTTTATCATATTTATGTGTCAATGTATTTATTTTATGTTGTAGATGGTTTAGATATTAAAAAAATTGAAAAAAAATGAATATTTTTGTACCAAACGATTTTTTCCCAATTATTTCAGATTATTTCCCGATACTTACGATTTTTTCCTCACGCCGATATTATCCCAATAACGATTAATGCAACATTGGTTTCCTCAATGCCACATGATCAAAGGCACTTCAAGCTTTCCTGCTTCAAATGATGACTATTGGAATATCCAAGGATCTTGCTTCAACAGGTCTGCACAAGAGTTAATTAACTTCTATAAAGTATGCTTCAAAGTCTGGTTCCAGTCTACATAAAGTCTACCTAACGCTGCTTTAGCTGTGCCTTACCAAGTCTTCGCCTCTTCAATAGGTCAACTAACAAGATCCTTCAACATGCTGCCAATAAGACTTTAGTGGGTCTTCAATAGTTCCTCTATGTGATGCTACAAAACGGCTCAAGGAGGTCTTCAATAAAACTGCTTCAACAAGAATATGCTTAAAAAATGATTGTCCCTAGCCAATTCAGATCTGCTACAAGTGACCTACAGTGAGCTGCTTTGAACCTTCTAATTTGCTCCAAAACAGCCTTCAAAAAGTGCCCCCAGGCCTGCTACAAAAAATGCCTTTATGGCAACCCCAAACTTTGCTTCAATAAGGCTTCAAGTCAGCCCCAGTACTGACTTCAAATTTGCTTCAAAAAAAACTTTCAAAGTCTCCTCCAAAATTGGTGACTTCAGGACTCTTCAGGACTGCCTTTAAAACAGCTCAATGACTGCTCGAAGTCTGCTTCCTTGTCTTCACAGAAAGGCTAACAATACAGCTGCAAAAGAGCCTAGATTACTGCTGTGAAAGGGCTGAGTTTCAGACCTTAAGAGAGCTGAGTTTTAGAGCTAAAGAGGGGCCAAAAATAAGAGATTACAGATGGCCAAATTGCAAAAACTACAGAGGGCCGAATATACAGACATTACAGATGCCAAAATTCAGAGTTCAATGCACATAAAATCCTTTAATAAATTCGTCCTTTCTTATCTCCCTGTTCTGCAATTTCTTTTTTTTTTGTCTCCTTGTTCTGCACTATATCTCTGCTTGTCTCAACCGGAATTCAGCCTTGATCGAACTGCCCAGACTTGTATTTATAGTTGTTTCAACATGTAATGAAGGGACACGTCTATTGAAGCATCACGTCAGCCTACATGTGAGCCTACTTATGTAGGCTTGACAATTTTAATTTTGACAATTTCTCCAATTTTAAAAATTAATTTCTCTTCAACGGTAGGGAGTTTGGGGGCATGTAGATACTCATTGGAAAGCTACAAATCTCATCTATAAGCTGATGTAGTCATCCCTTCAAGATATGACCTCTAATGGTGGCAATTTAATTTTTTTTTAATCATATGCACTTTTTTCATAACAGTCCTATTAAGGAATTTCTTTTTATGGAATAAGGGCATTAATTGAATTAGGGTTTTTCATGCATGGATTTAGGATTTCAATAGATGTTCTTCAAGGTCTTGTTATAGCATTAGGGTTTCTTCAATATTGTTAGGGCATCATCAAGAATAAAGGTTCCAAGGACAAGGGCATAAAGAGAAGCTTCAATAAGGTTTCTTATTTAGGGCAACTTCAATAAGATAAAGGCTAGGGTTAGAGTTTGCACTTTTAGAATTATTAACAACCATTAGGGTTTGCACTTAGGGTTAGGGTTTTGTTATCTTCAACAATGCTCCAACGTATTGGCATCAATGACAACTTTGTCCAACATTATTAACCCTAATTCCTAACCCTAATCTCCTAAGTGATTGATGGTCGAGATTAGATCTCGTCTCACTTGAGATCAATGGTTGAACTCATATCTAAGTCACTTAAATAATTAAATTATTTATCCTTAGTAGTTTCGTTTAATAGTCCACAATAATCAATTAATTGACTTTGATTATTGTACTTTTCCAAAGGTAGACTTAGGAAAGAAATCATAAATCACCTACTCGACCAAGCAAGCACCTAAAGCTGCAAACAACCATCTTCTACATGCTAAGACACCAAGCTCGTGTAGAAGACCTCTTGAAGCTATCAAGAACTTCAACATCAGACACATGATATTACTTGCTCGAGGTTTTTTATTTTTGTAGTTATCGGATGTCCTTTATTATCCAATTTTTAAGTGTATACTCATTTATTCAAACCCCAAAATTTCCCAAATGGAAACAACATACAAAGATTTATTGTCTGGACTCTCAACAAACAAGGCATCTAAGTCAATGTGTACAAAGGTATTGCTACTAGAAAGTTAGAAACACGTGAACATAGAAATCTCACAACGCAAAAATAATGGGATAAAATAAGAGTTATGTGAACAAACCATTCCAAGTAAGTTTCCTATTAAAATAGATCCGACTGGATCATAAATTGGGTTCCCCGTTACATTAACTGCCACCAAAGCTGCACCTGCAATGAATAAACCAGTAACTGCTGCACCATCCTGAGAAGACCACATAATAAAAACAAAGGTTAACAACTCATTTCCTGAATGGTCAGAACATCCCAAGCTCAAATCATAGCCATTTAATTATTGAAATAGCTTATCACCAAAAATATGAAAAAGAAATGAAAAATCATGTTGATGGCAATATTAACAGTACTTTATGTGTAATCATATGCAAATCTTAAGTCTTTATTTTGTGTTTGAAACAGCCTGACCTTTGCAAGGACCTATAAGAGCACAAACATCCAAAACCATATAAAATAAAAAATGAAGTATAACCTAACACACTTGGGCAATCAACAGATCAAAGAACCTTTTTAGGAACCATCTGTGTCAGGAATTTTAAAATCTCTGCAAATTTCATTTTAATTGGCAACTCATTACAGTGAAAAATGAAAATTAGCGAATGGCAAATATCAACCACTGAAATGAACAGATTACATTGGCAGTCAGAAATATCAGTAGCCATAAATAACACACAGCATATTCAACATAAAATGGGCTTGCAGGACACAGCCTGCAAGAGAGCTGGAGCATTGTACTAGGCGCCATGGCTGCAGTTCTCCTTCCTTCCCCAGGCTGCAATCAACTGATGCACTCTGCTTGTTAAGGTTAAGCATATTAAAATGGCCATATGATTTATTAGGAGTTTGACAAAGTCATGTTAAAATTTATGATTTTTGGTATAATTAAGTCACCTGCCTTAAATAAAGAAATTGGATTGAAACCTAGGTTAACTTAAAAGCTTAATCAATAAAGTGGTCATATGGGATTTTGGTATGAGGCATTGTCGCCATATCAATGTTTCAAAACTCCGACTCAGATTCAGAACCGGCCGAGGGTCGACTCTGACTCAGTATCAACTCTGCCAGCTTGATTTCAATGACTCAGTCGTTGTAAAAAATACATTAAATATTTATTTTTTTATGAAAAAACATAATTTTAAAGATTTCCATTCATGTTTCCAAACACAAAGCAGTAGAATATAGAGAGAGGACAACATATGATCAAAGTAGGCTCATGAATATATCCATTCTATCAAAATCGCACCCAATGCACTGTTCAATACATACATGATATAGAGACCAAAACAAAAACACATAACCAAGGAGGCTCTAAATGGCCTCTACAACAAAAGTAAAATGTAAAACATCACTAGTCACCAGTACTACTGGCTACTGCGAGAGAAGCACACATCATCTGGCTCAAACTTTGAATCTTAGTCAGACAGGGAAACCCATAGCTCCTCCTCCTCATCACCATCTCCAACTACAACTATAGTAGTAGCACTAGCAGGCATACCAGTTGCACGTAGAGATAGACGAGATATGCACTTTTGTTATGCCTGAGTAGAGGAAGTGCCTGCATCTGGAGGACTTGGGGTTGGGCCTGGTACAAGTGGATCTGCATTCAACTCAATATTATGTTCAGCTAATGCCTCCACCTGTAAATCCAAATCAATACCATTATCCTCATCAGAATCAAACTCCGTTGGATGACTCTCCACTACCCAATCTCATGTTGGATCAACATCTTCCAACACAATGGGACCTGTATCAAGTCTTTTCTTCAGCAACTGGTTTCGTCTCAGCCAGAGGTTGTATTGGACATAGACTAGATCATTTAACCGTTTTTGTTCCAAACGGTTTCTCTTCTTCGTGTGAATCCTCTCAAAGACAAACCAACTGCGCTCACACCCAGTAGCACTACAAGTTTGACTCAAAATACGAATTGCGAACTTCTGCAATTGAAAACAATGGCTACCAAATGCCTCCCACCATGGTGCTGCAAAAAACATAGTTGTGTAATGAGTTAGCTCAACAAATTATATCCAACTTTCAAATTATAAACAATTTAACAAAATAAGAATTTGAAAATTGAAATTGTTTGTTTACCTGGCTGATTTGCTTTCCTTGCAATCATTGCTAGGTTCTTGCCAAAGGTACATGTGGCTCTGCTGAAACAAGTGATCTGTTGGTGTATCTCCAGTTGAACACTCTCGTTAGGGACCATACGGTCAATGCAGTCAATCAATCCATATCTAACCTCCCCAGTCCAAGCTTCTACCTCCAGAGCTTTATAATGATACCTTGGGTTCAAAAAAACCCAATTGCATGTATAGGGAGATGGAGCTGATTGTTCCATCTTTGATCAATGATTTCCCAAATGGGCCCATACTTAGCCACTCTATCCTTGTATATTTTCTTTATTTGCTCCTTTGCTTGATCCATAGCCTCATAAATGAAGCCCATAGCCAATACTTCCCCAGCCACCAACCGCAACACCTTAACCAATGGCTCAGCAACCTTCACACTCTCTGCTGCCCTTTTCCAAAATATTTCTTCATTAACTTTCTTTGTCATATCTTTGCCATCTTGTTTGTGAGACCATTGACGTTCATTGCATTCATCAGTCGAAATGAGTTGCAAATCTAGTGATGGCAAGCCTAATAATATCCCTACCCCCAGTGTGTTTCCTCATCAAGCTCAAAATCCATGAGTGATTGTAGATATATGTTGTTATGCTTTTGGCATGCTCTACAGTGTTCTTGACCCAATCTTTTTTGCCAATGTCCTCAAGCATGAAGTCTATGCAATGTGCAGCACATGGGGTTCAAAAGATGGTTTTGTGTTTTTCCTCTAACATTTTACTAGCAAGAACATAGTTAGAGGCATTATCTATGATGATTTGAACAACATTAGCCACCCCCACCTCTTCAACAACTTCATCCAAAATTTGAAACAACAAGTGTGCATCTTTCACCCTATCAGATGCATCAACTCATTTTAGAAACATGGTTCCATGTGGGCATGGTACGGTTCCTTTGATTAATCCATTCATCTAACATGATGTTACATCCTGTTTTTGCCCATGAGCTTTTAAAATCTTTCAAATATTCATCAATGGACGAAACTTCTTTTTGCAAAAGAGACCCCCTTAACTCATGCATAGTAGGGCCTTTGAAGCCCTTTCCAGCAACAAATATGGCATCAAACATAGGTTCATAATATGGTGAACAAGAAGCATTAAAGGGGATATTAGCATCATACCAACATCTAGCTATGTAATCACAAGCAGTCTCTCTCAATTCTTTCTTCCAATGGTCATCTAAAGTGGGATGCATATGACTTCTATTAGCTTGAGGACCATGTGCACTATCAGAGGGAGAGGAGGGTGTGAAATAACTTTTGATATCACCCTTCTTTTTCATTTTACTGTTACCCTTTTCTTGAGTAGACTCCAAAGAGGGAGAAAAATAGCGAAAGGGGTTGGATGCATCAGTGCAAGGGATAGATGAAGAGCCCTCATAATCAAAATTGGGGTTGGCAGCCATCATGTGTTTTATACTCTTCTTCCTCCCAATTTCAGCCTCTATTTCTTTTTGCCTAGCTTTTTCTTCCTCAAACTTCTCAAATTTATCTAGCAAATTTGGCCTCTAACACCAGCCAAGTGTTGTTTCAGCCTATGAATGCCCCCTCCACCTCCCTTAACTTTTCTATGACAAAATTTGCAATGTATTCGATTATCAATCATCTCAGCATATGTCAAAGCATCATCTTTCATTCTAGAAGCCATTTTCTGATATTTTGACTTGGAAATGAAAGGAAAACATCTGAAAATGAAAACAAAACAAAAAAACAATACTTCAATGTTCATTTCTTTTACAAAAATCACTTTTTTCAATTTCCAAATTGGCAAAAAAAATAAACAAGCAAAAATAGATTTTAGAAGTGAAAAAAAAATACCTTTAGGCTCTAGCCTCCTCAATGTTGTTCCAACAAACCCACTCCTCAATGTTGCAACAACGACTGCCCAAGAAGCTCCTCACTACTGCTCCAATGATTGCCCAAGACTCCTCATTGCTGCTCCAAAAACCAACTCCACAACTCTTCACAAACTCCTCACAAATTCTCACACAAATGCAATGAGATAGTTGTGAGGAAATGTGACGGGGCTAGGTAGTTTTTATAGGCTTGGGAGAGGTAGATGGCCTTAAAGAAAACCTAAAACAAAAATATAATTTTGTTTGGGGTCTCAATTTCCCTCCAAAAGAAGTTGTTGGGTGTCTTTGGGCGTCTTTGGGCGGTTCAACCGGTTTAATACCTACTCAGCCGAGCCAACTGGTTTAATACTGAATCGGCCAAGTTAGTGACCAGCTCGGCCAGTTTGCTGACAAACCAACGACTAGACCATTTTTTCTGCCAAGCCGAACCGGCCAGGGGTATGGCTCGGTCGGCTGGGCAGAATCCGAGTCAGCTCAGCCGATTTTAAAAACACTACTCTATATATGTATTGACATTCACAACACATGGAATGTATAATCAAGTATATGTACCTCTAATATATTCAACCTTGCATTTTCCACGTACTAGTGTGGTTTTCCTGTCATCATCAATACAACAGTGAGGTAGAGTTGACAAGAAAGTGGGCAAAGAGCCTGGGGACTACATTGATTAGAGACGGAGCAAAGAGAAAGGGCAAGTCAACCCAAGTTGATGACAAACTCAAGGTTGACTCTGAGTGCACAATAAGTAGGCCAACCAACAGAAAATATAAGCGCCTAAAACTAAACCTTCGAAAAAAATATTAATTATCAAATCTTTGAAATGAAGAGAGGGGCTTTGCAAGCATTGGACAAAATCATTAAGAAATACATTGTGATGCTCACATGAGAGACAGAACACACAAAAAATTGAAGAAAAATCAGACACAGAGTTTGCAAGCATTTTGGTTAGGAGCGGGACAGTGTGATAGTAAGCAGAGACGCCCATTCAAGAAGTAAGAGGTGTATCAATTGGCACAGTGACAAGGATCTTCCCCACAAATCACACAACACGCAAACAAGGCCACAATCTTAGTTGCAAATCACAAAATGCACAGGTCAGACAATTACCTGCAGACAATATGCATACAGGGGTTGTCGCAATTGGGTGAAGTTGCAAAGGCCATGAGTGATAATAGGGCATGCCAACGACAACAAACATTATGACTAGGCTTCGAATAGAGCAAAGTGTAAGTGTTTCAAACCCACATGAGTTGCAGAGGCGAAGAGACGAAGAGGTATATAGATGCACTTATATGCAACTGCAAATGAGACATACAAACAGGGACGATTGGGCAAATGGTCATAGGATTGATGTGTAACAAAGGAGAACTAACAATCTGTAACATATAAGGCCACATACTTACTTGCAAACAATTTGCATGCAAGGTTGTAACAGTTGGGTAAACTCGCAGAGGTTATGAGTGTGAAAATTCCTTGAACGCAATTACTGGAGATTTATCTTCTAACTGTTGGCAGTTTATTTGTCTTTTGAATTAATATTCGGCAAATAACGATATATTCACAATTGCATTCTTCAAAATAAAAACGCTGCAGAAATATAAAAATTGGAACTGAGAAATAGATGCACACTCAAAAATTGACACTGTTGTTTTTGGACAATTTTCCATTGGAAAACCCCAAAGGGAAAACCAGTGCAGCAAATAAGGGTTATTATTATCTTCAGCAAATTCAAGAGTACAATAAACTGCCTGCCAAACTAGCAAGGCTCCAGCAATCTTCTACTAGCAAAATAACTAAAAGACACCTTTGTCTCCCTCTACAACCGATCTGGCCCTCTCCGGCAAACTCGCACTTCCCTATTGCTCGCTCTGCAGTCTAGAAATGTGCACTGCCTGTGCAAATAAATTCATACAACCCCGGAAATACCTCCAAGTGAGACGTCTAGCCTCCTTTTGCCTCTAAAACCAACTTACTCTGCCTCCAGGACCCTAATCTTGTTAGAAACACTGAGAGGGGGGTGAACGAGTATTTCTTTACAATTGTTATTTTTACCAATTAAGATCACTTATAATTAGAACACAAAATGAAAAATGATAGAATAATAATTTTATTAATCAGATATATTGAGGACTCCAATCCTCTTTTTACAATAAATCAAGTACAATAAAAATTAGGGCTTCAACCCTAGATGAAGACACCAATCTCCAATCCACTAGGTTCCAACCTGTACTTTCCCAAGCACTGACTTGGACTTCACGGGGCTCCAACCTCTAGGGCTCCAAACCTATCTTCCCAAGGCTCCAACCCCTAGGGCTCCAACCCTATCTTCCCAAGGCTCTAACCTTGTCACTGTTGATTTGAGGTAGCATCAGATGTTCTCTAGCCACGAAATTTGGTGGAGAGGTTGAGGCACACGAGATCTCCAATACCCAAAAAGGGTTTGGGCAGATTCTAAACAGATCGGGAGATATTAAAATAAATAACATTTTTAATGGACTCCCTAAGTCTAAACTTAGGGAAAATAAAATATTAATGTGTATTAATATGAATCTGTGTTAGAATAGTCCAAAAGATATGGATCAAGCCAGATGTAATCTTAGCCGTTGATTAGGGACTTAATCTTAGCCGTTGAGATGTCAACAGGAAAAGTATAAGAGGAGGCTTGAGGGTCACTTGGAGAAAACACCAGATGATCAGGCATTCTATTCTTTAGAGCGGGGTTTGCTAAGAGAAATAGAATCAGTGATCTGAGAGCAGCTGAGGGGCATTGAGTACAGAGAGACAGAGAGGCAGAGATAGTGCCAGGAGAGCAGTAGAGCAGCCAGAGAGAGTGACGCAGGAGAAACCAGTGCTCACGCAAGACCACGCAGAGGCAGCTAAGTGTTGCGCAGAGCACCAGAGAGGCCAACGTAGCTGACGCAAAGGGTCAAAGAGCTGAAGTAGGGCCTCCTGGGGCCGACAAAGGCCAAGATACGCTGACACAGGGCTAGCGCTGGGCTAGGAGAGGCTGACACAGTCCAAATTGGGCAGACACTGGAGTTTTTGGGGCAGATTGGTGCTGAGTAGTTGCTGGAAGGATTATCTGGGGTTTCAGCCAGTAGATTTGTCAGAAACTAAGAGGTATTACTACAAGGAAATTCTCTGTTGGGTAGGCTAGTTTCGACACGCAGATTGTACTCTGATATTGCTTAATAAGAAAACCCTCAAATAGCTGCACCAGTTTTCCCACATTAGGTTTTTCCGGGGACATTAGTCCAAAAATAATGGCGTCATATGGTGTGTTTGTTTCTGTTTCTTTTTAGTTGTTGATCTGTAATATGTTGCGCATGCACTAGTGTTTATTTTCAGTATTTACACTGTAAATAACTTGTTAAGGAAAATAACAAGTAGGTAGGAATAAATCAGATAAAGTGCATGAAGGGTTTCTAACTAAGTAAACTTAGAAACTTCAACATGGTATCAGAGCATGATTGCAGATCACAGTTGAACTAAAGGACATCAGCCGAGCGGAGCAATAGCAGTGGAAAACAGTTGTCCCAAGGTGACAGAAGCAGTTTCTAGTAGCAAAGGAGAGTGACGCAGAGCCAACCAGGGCTCACGCAGAGCCATGCAGAGGTAGTTGGGAGCTACGCAGAGCCTCAGAGAGGCCAGCATTGCTGAAGCAGAGGGCCAGAGGGCTGACGCAAGGCTTCCCAGGGCCAACGCAGACCCATCGGAGGTGATGCAAGGCCAGCATGATGCAGAGAGGGGCTGACGCAATCCACAGATAGGCAATTGCTGGGGTTTAGAAGGATGCAGGAATATTGCAGAGTGGAGCTAGTGAGGTACTGTAGTCAGAACAGTACCTAACAGAGCAGGGCCAGAGGAGTTACTACCGAGGGTTTCTAGCCGAGGAACCCGGATCAGTGGTGCAATTGCATAAGATGATCATAGTAGGGGGCATCTCGACAAGCGTTAGGAGGATTTCCAAGAAGGAAATCAAGACTCAGAGGGAGTCCAGAAGAGAACTTCCAGACGGGAAGTAGAGACTCAGAGGAGTCAAATAGAGAACTTCCAGGAGGGAAGTAAAGGAGCATCATGGCACTACACGGAGTAAGAGACCAGGATAGACTGGACAGAGCATCGAACTTCGCAATCTAGAAGGCCAAAATCTTATCTGTACTTGACAAGAATCGTGTCAAGAACTTCGTCTTGAAGGTAATAGCTATCCCAGTCAACCTAGTGATAATGACAAGTACGAGGAGGTGATGGCGAGAGCCAAGAGCATTATCCTTGACGGGGTCAAGGATCATGTAGTACCACACATAGCCGAGAAGGAAACAACATTTGAGATGTGGGAGGCTCTCAAGAAGTTGTACCAGCATACTTCTGTGCAGAGAATAATGTAGCTTGAGAATCAGATGAGGTCGTATCAGATGAAGAAGGGACAATCAATTAACACCTTCCTCAGAGGACTAAATGAGATCCGAGACCAGTTGACTGCTATAGGGGCGACACCGAATCAAGAGCTAATGGTGAGGAAAGCCCTAAATGTTGTCTCAGAAGACTAGCAAGTATTTGTCCAAACTATACTAGGCAGAGGGACACTTCCACCTTGGGACGAGATGTGGATAGCTCTTCGCCAAGAAGAGATCAGACGGCAGTCGAAGATGGGTAGCGGCTGCAAGGGGATCAAAGTCAAGCAAGAGGAGGAAGACGTGGCCCTAGCATCTGAGGGAAAGCAAGAGAAGAGGAAAAAGAAAGATCTCTCCGAGATCAAGTGCTTCCACTGTGGGGAACTGGGTCATTATGAGACCCAGTGTCCAAGGAAGAAGAGTAAGGGAGAGTCTTCCGAGACTAGGGCAGCGCCAACACAGGCAGAGAAAGAAGTTTTGACAGATGATGACTGTGCCATGAGTGCACACGCACCACTTGAGCGGAAGTGGGGAGACATCGTGTTGTAGTCAAGCGGACTACAGACAATGAGGGGCAAGATCCTCGAGGTACCCAGCCTCTTGGATTAGACCTTACTACGGGAGCCCCAAAAAGGAGTAGCAGGACTGGATGAGTCGAGTAGAGATGGATGCAGATGGAGAAGCAGAGAGAGCTACAATGCATGGGTCTCGAGACAGCGCGAAGCTAGCAAGCTGCAGCAGTGCGAGAGGCACAGGGTTGTTGCACCAGTGCAGGATGGCATAGAGAGGTGTGCAATAGTGTGAGATGCAGGGAGTTGTTGCAGCAGCGCAGAGGTCAAAGAGGGAGCACTAGTCAGCGGCAGAGGGAGCTTCAGTATCAGTGGGTGTCTCTAGCCCAACAGGGAGGTCAGTTGGGAGATCAATTACTTACTTCTCAATAACTGAGTTGTGGTGCAGTAGTGGGCAACACGATGCAGCATGATGAGAGGAGGTGCAGTGCGGATGCAGTGTTGAGAGAAAGGACCGGCAGCAACACGGATGCAGTGCTGGGAGAAAGGACTAATAGCAGCACAGATGCAGAGGGAGCTATCGTACAGATACAGCAGTGGCAGTGGCAGAACCATGGGCAGAAGTACAGGATACAGTAGTGCAGAGGATGTTGGGCAGGAAGGCCTAGCATCAACACAGGTACCGATGCTGAATGATCAGAGTAATACTCAGTGAGGAGTATTGCTAGAGCACAATCCTCGCTAAGAGGGAGTGTTGATTTGGGGTAGCATCAGATGTGCTCTAGCCACGAAATTTGGTGGAGAGGTT